>JAHWFP010014327.1:37766-56105 GCA_023313725.1 Lithobius niger
GTGAAATCAAACTGCACGGATCTGTGCAGCACTGCACGCTTCACTTATTACTGTGAAACCAAAATGCACGGTTCTGCGCAGCACTGCACACCTTACTTATTACGTGTGAAATCAAACTTCACGGTTCTGAAGTTTATTATAATCGTGAATTCTGTAAATGATTTTTTAGATGTGAACCCATGAAAGGCCTTCTAAGGTTAACAGTTTCGGGATTTTAATAGCCTCCTATATGCCTGAATTACTTAGTTATAAATACAGAAGTGAAATCGGACCAGTTTGACCGGCAGGAAAGCCAAGTGCATCAATGAATCCTTTCGATAATAGCTGCCATCGGCCGACCAATTAATTGCCGGAAATGAGAGCTAGCACGCGACTGATGGACAGACAGGCTGGTGATTAAGGAAACCTTAGAACAGGCACTCTCTGCAATTAGGTCCAATTTTGTAATCTAATGACGTCACCCTCTCCGGGCATTTTAAAGTAATGGGGGGGGGTGAAGCCAAAGAGATTGATGGAAGCGAACACCCTTCCTTCAAAATTGTTATTTGTAATTAAATATTTTTTAGGGCCGATATCGGCTTTACTCATTATGGTTCTCAGTTTCCCTCCGGTATAAAGCTAAAAGACGTAAATTTTTCGAGGGTGCTTTAAAAGCAGAACACTTACCGCAACAAGATTTGGCGGAATTTAAAGGCTTATTAAACAAACGCGTTCGCAATTTTCCAACTTGGACGAACCGACGAATAAGTACTGATATGATACATTTTTTTTTTTTAATTTACAACTCAGCAACCAATATTTCTCTGCAAATTATAAATAAAACCAAAACCTTAAAATGAGAGTAAGTTTTGCAAATAATATTTACTAGAATTAGTGACATGTACACCAAAGAGTTAGACGTGCAGGTGCCAGGCGCCCACCTGTGTTGGGGGCCCCGACCCATCCATCAAGCACAAACAAACTTAAAAGCAAAGTCTTGAAAACCATAGCTGAATATATTGGGTCCAAAGTTAAGCATTTTGCATAATTTTAATGACGATTTTCAAAAATTTCTCAACTATAGGGGGTATCCCCCAGACCTCCCTATGGGCCACACTATAATCAATGTTCCCCACGGTGGGGCCTCACCTGCAGTACTGTGCAGTGCTAGGGCCCACCCTAGTCTGTACACGCCACTGACAAAAATTAAAATTTATAATTATTTAATGTAAACAAACTTAAGTACGGACCAGACGGCAAGTTATTGACAGGGCAAGTATTTATTCTTGTTTTGTGGATATCTGACGTTTGTAATAAGTGTATCGAACTGAGCGGTATGCTGCTGGTAGCGATGTTGTAGTCTTTCAAAGTAAATACAAACACTATATTTTCACGATATTATTTAAGATGCACACACTTGAATCAATCTTAAGGTGAGGAGTTGTGGTATTGGTGGAGACCTCCGGGCATGGCTCTTTGCTTTTCTACATAGTAGGTCACAAATAGAGATTATTGAAAAAACTCTCTCATCAAGTCAAATAATAACTTGTGGGGTCCCCCAGGGGTCGGTGCTCCGCCCACTCCTTTTCGTTATTTATTTAAATGATTTAACTTCTGCAAACGGTAATACTTTTGGCTTCAAATTCGCTGATGACCTTAAGGTAGGCACGGAGAACATCCATTCCGCTTGTACTCTGGATCTTTCTGCTGAAATACTAAATGTGGAGAAGTGGTCTGAGGCTTGGCAGCCCCCACTTTCGGTAAATATATGCCACTCCCTTCATGTGGGTAGTGGAAGCTCATGTCACGAATACACTCTCAGAAAAGAATTCTTGCCTTCTGCAAATGAAGTGAGAAATCTGGGAATTTGGTTCTCTCCAAACCTTAAATCTTCTCTACACTGCCAAAAGATTAGCGTGTCGGCATTCAGACGAATGGCAGTAGTAAATAAATGCTTTACATCCGGCATCTTAAAAACGCGGGTCTGGGCGTTTAAGGTACTCGTGCGTCCATTGTTGGAAGATGCAACACCAGTCTGGAACCCATACCTTGCGAAGAATATTGATCTGATTGAGTCGGTACAGCGCAAATTCACAAAAGGTTTGCCAGGTCTTCGCGATATAAACCATGTAGAGCGCCTTTCGAGAACGGGCCTGGAATTCTTAGAACTGCGTAGGATTAAGTTTGACCTTCTTCTTACATTTAAGATTCTCAGGGGACTTATCTCTGTTGATTTACCTTTTTTCGACCTGGCACCCAATCACACAAGGGGACATCCCTATAAACTGGCACTTCCGGGTTCTCATCTTGACTGCCGAAAAAATTTCTTTACCATTCGGGTCATCCCTATTTGGAATTCCCTTAGCACGGAAACGGTTATGCATGAGCACAGAATCTGAGTTCCGCAGGATGTTGGATGGGCAGTCTCTACACGCCTTCCTCAAAAGACCAAATTAATTTACCATTTTATATTGGCCATAATTAACAGCATCTCTGATCAGGTTCCGGTGTCAGCGGTTCACCTCCCTTCTGGAAACCTTCCACTGAACCGTGGTAAAGTTATTATTATATTATATTATTATATTAACACTCACAGCACTGAATTTAGTCTTAAATTTTCGAGGAAAGTTTTTCGACTACTGAAGAAGATGAACGGACTTTCCTCGAAAATTCAAGACTAGGAAAAGTGGTGATTCAAGTGTGTGCTTCTTAAATAATGTCCTTTAACAATCACTGTTATCGCCGGTTGCCGGTTTTTCAAAAAATATTTTCACGAATACGTTCTTTTACCTTTCTTGAATTATCACAATAAGTTTGTCTGATGATCCAAGTGACTCCATTATAACTGATATTATAACTGATATTATAACTGATAAGAAACATCTATTCTTTAAAAAAAACTCATTGCCCCCCCCCCTCCCCTCGCCCGAGTCGGACGGTCCTTAAGCCCCCCCTGGTCACAGCCTTAACACTGTTCAACACACTTCTCGTGTACAGCGCAGTGGCGTGAACAGTAGGGGGTGTGGAGGGAGGGGTGGGGGACATTGCCTCTGCCTTTTTCGCAAAATGCCCATTTTGTGTTGACATCAGCTGGTGCGACGGTGTAAAAAAATCCTTAAAGGGGCAAAAAAGGTCGTCAGAAAAACTTACTGTGCCTTTTCACTGAAAGTAGTCCCTGCCCTTTGGGGCGGGGGGGGGGGGGGGAGAGAGACTCTACATGCAGCTGCGATAATGTAGACTTTTGTAACACGCTCCACCAACATTGAATATCTACACAAAACTCAAAAGAGAAACATCTCCAGAGTCATCGAACCCGATTTGATCAATATCTTATTCCAATGGAATCGAATTCGTGCGAAAGGGCTCTCCCATCCCTTCCGTTCCATCCTCTTTTCCAACAATTCTTCTTTTCATACTGGAAGGGGGACCTAATCTCTGGATCTCTTTTCCTGCGTGGGAAGAGAGAGAGACGCCAAGAAGAAACGGGAAGCCAAGATGGACTGATAGGAAGAGGAAAGGGGATAGTTTTCAACAGTAGCAGCTGCGCATCAACTCATCCCTGCTTATCAATAACCCTGCATCAATAGAAATATTGAAACACTCTGCTATTCATACAACTTTTTAAGGCACATGATGGAAACGTTCACTGCAGAGGTTGAGGGGATGGGTAAGTACCTCACCAATCGGAAATAAAAGTAGGGAAAAAATTAGGCAACCACAATTTTCTCACACGCTAGCTTTTAGGGCGCGTTTATGCAACGACTAGCTTTTGCATTCTCGCAGCTAGAATTTAATCGCGATGGCAAAGTTGCCGTTGCCATGGTAACAGCGCTTCCTGGATTGGCTAAATCCGGCGTCGTTTCAGTAAATGCTTTGAGTCTTGTAATGTGTGACAATAAGATAAAGAATTCTTCCTGACGAAATTTTCTCAGTCGCTTCTGAACTCGCATTATTCAATATTTTCGTTGCGAGCCGATAGAGCTAAAACTGCCGCCATGTTGGAATTTCAGATGATATCTAGCTTCTAGCTGCGAGAATGCAAAGGCGAGTCGCTGCATAAACCTGCCCTTACTTGGTTAATACTCAATCTGCTGCTGCTTTTCTCGCCTTTACCAGTTTTCGAGTTGTCTACACGTAGTAACCATGGCAACGACGCCTACGTAGATATTTTCCTCGTGCCTCGCGACACGATTTACGATGCATGTGGCATGACAGCGTCGATTTATGACAATAAGAAAATGTTCTTTACTGCAGCACCAGATGGCGGGCTGATTTCTAAATGCCAGCATTCGATGGTTTGTTTTCGATTCGATAACCACGAAATGGACGCCATGTTGGATTTTGAATTCTTGCTGAGAGCAGCTATTTATTCTACCGTCATCTGATCACTGCCAAAGGCTGTTCTTTGTATAGAATAGCAAATTTTGGCAGTAGCGTGAAATGGCAACAATGTTGAAGCAATGTTTATTACTTGTAGCACTTTGTTCTTTAATCTTGTTGTTGTTTATGATACATTTAATGTGTTATGTATTACCGCATTCGTTTAATAGAAACTGGAAACTAATCGTAAATAAATGACGGCGGACTAGCAAATAGCGTTCGGCGAGCGAGAAAGGTCTCGTTGCGTAAGGTCTCGTTGCGTTTACGCAACAACTTGCCATTGCGTTCTCTCAGCTAGAAGCTGGAAAGCATCTGAAATTCCAGCATGGCGCCAGTTTTAGCTCTGCCGGTTCGCACTGAAAGCAGACAATAATGTGAGTTGAGAAGCAAATGGGAAAATTGTTTCGTCAGGAGGTATTCTTTATCATATTGTAACGAACTGGAAGCATTTACTCAAACGATGTTGGATTCAGCTAATCCAGATAGTATTGTTACCATGGCAACGAGACTTTTGTCATCGCCATTAAATTTTAGCTGCGAGAATGCAAAGGCGAGTCGTTGCGTAAACGTGCCCTAAACACGCCCTTAACTTGACGGCTTCTAGCCAGCACGGGCGCCCTTCTTCCATTATGTTACTTTAGCTAAACGAGGGCTCGTTTCGTTTGATTTAAAACTAAAACTTAGCTGAACATGCTCAATTTCGAACATCAATAGTATTGACGAAGTTGTTAAGGCTCAATGAATATTCTTTGTAGATTTGAACATTTAAATCTATTTACTCGTCCACAGTTAGCATTTCTTTGAATTACAATTTTTTGTTCTAAGGCAAGCTTAGCAAAATTGTCCACACCTTCAGGAGATGACAGCAGTTAAAGGACATAAATCCTAATATTCCTTTTTTAGGAAATTCGGTATTCAGCAAAATTGATATGTTGTGCATCCCTACTGTAAATATTCGTCCCCCAACTACAGAAAACTTCTTCAGCCAGTAACACAGCCAGTGCCAACGTAGGTTGGTGGCAGCACCTCTGCAACAGTCCTGGCCTACTGTTGTGGTACTGGCAAGGCACAAGAATGAATCTAGGTCCCACTGGCTTGTGTATTCCTGGCTTGCATTCTCAAACATTTCACCAGAGCATCATTAACTGTTCGGGTCCGAACACAATTAGTGCATGCTGGTGTTGCAAGTTTGACGTAGACATCTAGTAGCGAGCCGAGCGTTCCTATGTTTTGGCGAAGGAAATGTGGGCTCTTCGTCATTTCCCTCTGCAGAAAGTGCCAACTGTATCAGGAGAATGTCCCTAGCATCCATGCTAAGTGGACAAAACGCCATCCACTCCTCAATGGCAAAAGCATCCGAGTTTTGTGGAGGTTGAATGTGAAGCTGCGGTTGTTGCTTCCTTTCTCGCTGTTGTGCCTGCAGAAGTGGCGATGGCCGCATTTGTGGTGAAACGACTTAGCACCATTTTTACACTGTGACTACTGTAACCTATAGTCAACATTTTAGCCACAAAATAAACTTACAATACAAAGTTGTGAAAGCATGTGGAATACTAACGTTGTTGTTTTGCATTTTAGGGAGCACGAACCCCAACTGGCTTATCTGCCCGAGATGAAAGGGACAATTTAGCTGGAGGTCTGGAGATATCCAAGCGGAAAACCCAAGATCTTTGACATGCCACAATGGACATGAGTACGAGACACCACAGGGCCCTTCTCGTCACGAAAAAACTAGGGAGCGGCTGAGGACCAGGAACTAATACTAACGAATCATCAACGATAACGTTTTGAGGAATCATGTATCCCATGAATTCTCTTTCCTCTCATCCCCATCTTCCCCGCCTCTCGCCAATTCTCCCATATTCAAACTCCCAGACGCAGCTTTTTAAAGTCCCCGGAGTGTTGCGTTGCAACGACAGCTGTCTCCACCCCGGGGAGGCAACCGAACACCCGACGGGTTGCTTCCCCTACGAGTCACAACACTATTGCACCAGCGTCAAACTCAATCAAACACGCACTTACGGGTGAAGGATAGACATCCGAGGTCCCAGAAACTTCGCCCCTGCTTGTAAACCCGTTACCAACTCTATCCGTTATAAAGGTGTTGGATAACACCAACCTCGCAACGCGAGATATGTTCAAACCACTGCCCATGGCCTATTGTGGTGAAACGACTCGGCACCATTTTTAAACTGTGGATATTGTAACCTAATTTTACGTTTTAGCCACAAAAATAAACTAAAACACAAAGCCATGAAAGCACTATATAAGCCTGTGCTATGTTCGGGTGCTGTTGGATGCACCGTTTTCAACACTGGTAATGATTTGGTCACTCATGTTAAAACGCCGGTTTCTCCAGCCTTCCGTTACCTTTTACTTTGAGTGGGACCCCAGACGGCCCAGATTCCATGATTCTATGGCTCTTACTATGTAAATAGTGTACTGTTCTTGTTATTATTGTAATTGAATACTGCTATGTATTATCTTGTTATCATTGTAATTGAATACTGCTATGCATTATCATGTATGCCTATAGTCCTCAAGATCAGTGGTCTAATGAGGCTAATGCCTAGTTATGGTGCTGGGTGGAGCTAAGGTAGTAGCTTACAGGAAACACTATGCCCCACCTGTGGTGAGGGCTAGAATTAGCACGAGGTACGACAAAAACCATAGCGTTATTTTACATAAGTTTTCCTTAAGAGCCAAAACGGCCAGTAGTGCGACAATAGCCGCGTGGGGTCGGGTCTCGGCACAAACGGTGGAAGAAGGGTTAAACTATGACTCCACCCTTAACCCACATCTGGTAACTCCAAGTATGACAATGCATTCGCCTCAGGGACGCATCTCGTGAAATCCTGCGGTAATCTCGCCGTAACCGAGACGGCCAACGTGCCCTCATTTGGCTATCTTATGATTCGCAATCAAATTCTTCCATAACACTGAACCCTATAGTTGAAAAACTAAAAGGTACCTACCATAACTATTTTTAAATAACCTTTTATTCGGCGATTATGGTAATTTGATATTTGAATGCAACTGAATTTTGAGTTTTCGTATCGCTAAGTTTAGCACAGGGCATTTCTTGTACGTTCGTTGTTGTCTTTATTATACTAGACCCTAACAAGGAAGAGCCTAGAACGTTGTTCACTACGAAATTTTGTAATCGGACAAATATTTCATGGCAATGTTGACCAGAGAATAACTGACAGATAACCACAGAAAAGAATGATTTTTTTTTAGCTGTTTGACACGATCATTGTTAGTTAGTTTCGTGGGAATAATGCTAGACCTTTCTCTCACACATTCTTTCAGTTGCCGCCGTGCATGAAAATAATATGCTACTCCCGTGCGCAATTTAAGATAATTACTCCAAGCTTGCACGTAGGCGATAGCCAGAATTTAACAACTCGATTTAAATAGCTCCCTGAGCGGGTTTACGCAACGACTCGCTTTTGCATTTTCGTAGCTATAGCTAGAAATCATCTGAAATTCCAATAGGACGGCAGATTTAGTTCTGCCGGCTCACAACGAAAATAGTCAATAAACTGAAATCAGAAGCGTTTAGGAAAACTGTTTCGTCAGGAGGTATTCTTTATCTTATTGCCATGGATTATAAGACTGCAAGAATTTACTCAAACGATGTCGGATTTAACGAATCCAGGTATATCGCTGTTACCATGGCAACGACAACTTAGCCATCACGATCAAATTCTAGATACAAGAATGCAAAGCCGCGTCGTTGCGCAAACGCGCCCTTATATGGTGTTTTGCAAGACATGACTAACTCAACAAATTTGCTCCATAAGCAGAACACAACGAAAAGACACTGACCCCTAATTTCCAAACTGTCATTTACGTAACAGACAGTGGGTCTTTCGTCAAAAGCGCGCGACTTCACCCTTCCTTCAAGAGCAATCTTTTAAATGCAAGTAATGAAGTAATGGTCATCAATCATCGTTCTTATTCAATGACGGGAGTAGTCCACGAACAGCGCATACGCCTTCCGCGGGGTTCCACTCCTGCCTCCCCTCTGCCATCCGACCCTAAATCTATTGTCACTAGTTCCAAAGAAGAGACCGGTTCCCACCACAAACAATGATAAGCTTTAAAAGTTGGTGAGGGTCACCCGACAAGTAAACCACTTCACGGTGCATTAATGAAGCTCTACTTCCGAATACATTCTACTATACTATATTTTAACTTCTATACTTTTCCTAATACTTCTACGTGCCGGAACACACCACCTATGCGCAAAAAAATCTTGCAAAATGTTTTTAAAAAACCTAAAAAAGTGTTTACATTCCATAAACCATCTCTGTAAGGATCACAATCGTTCTATTTCGTGTTTACGAGTGTAAAGCAGGGTCAGAATTGACACAATACAAGCAAAAATTGCTGAAATTATCTTGTATGAAGTAGTTGTAGAAACATCAAAGACGAGATTTGTAGAGACGGCAGAAATATTTACGAATTTTGTAATATTGCATCCTTTTCTGGAAAAAAATTTGGTTTTATTTTGTTTTGATTTTTGCTTTTAGGGAGCACGAATCCAAACTAGGGGTTTCACAGGGTTTTATAGCGAGCGTTAACCGTTTCTGGTCATCTGCCTGACGAAGCGGCCCTATGTCAGCAGCACTCGAATTCCCAGGCATCGGGAAAACTGGATTTTTGATCAACAATTGGAAATTACGAAGACTTGATTCAACAATTTCCTCCTACATAATCAACTTGGTTTGACGACCCAAGAGGATCAACAATATCAAGACATCACAAGACTTCTTACGTAACGCAGATTTAATTCAATGATGTAACATTGTCGAATTTAACTTCACGAACTAACAATATCAACAATTGTATGTAGATATGCATCACCGGACCATGGAATAATCCTTAATTTGGAACCATATAAATTTCCCACCCGTTCAACTGACCAGTGGCCCTAACATTGGGATCTCGTTTCGGCCAAATTAATTTGAAATTACAAACAAAATTCAACTCCAAATCTTAGATTAGGACGACGCTCAAAGTTAGCCTACCGGCAACCATATTTCAAACATGCCATTTCACACCAAATAAAACTGAACCACGGTCTGTCAAGTGTTCGTCATTTGGTAACATTAAACTAAACCTTCAGCGTTGCTGCTGTTAATCAATAATTCCTCGCAGTAGAATAAAACTACTAAATAAATAACTTGGTTATTTCCCCATTTGAAACCCATTTAGACTTAACGTAACGGACTAAAGTACCATTTACGATATTTTTTGTAATTTCCCCCTCAAGAGGACAGGAGCAATGATATTTCTTCACAATTTAAATTACTGAGCTCAACCCAACAATATTAAGAGTACGTAAACAAACAAACCCAATCGTAGCATCCGGAATAGCAATTCACATATACACGGAAGACCCGGGTGAGATTCCCATTCGGTTAGGCCTACATAACACGTCATTATTTTTCGTCTAAAGTGACGGCACACTAGTCTTCACTGCAGTCCCCGGATGCTACGACGGGTGTTTTAGTTTATTTACTTTCTCGCTGCAGTTTCGCCTCTCTCCAAATTAAGAGTGTCCTTAATGTAATGCGTTAAGTTTACACATTTGGGCCATGAAACTACAACAGTAATATGCACAGTGTACTTTTTTTCGAAACTAGACGTACAGGACGAAATACGTACCTAAAAAATGTACAATCATCACTTTTCTCTTTCAGGCATGTGAAATGTATTTGTTACATAAGTTAAAATTTTCCGTCAAATTACGCGACAATTTATTTCTACATTTTTCTACAAAAAGGCAGAATTTCTACATATTTCTGTTGTTACCGTAACGCCATCTAGTGGCGAAGATGTGCAGAACCAACGTTTCTTTTCCCCGATGGAAGCGCTTTAGCAAAACAAGAGTATGGTGTGCACTTAATGTCAAACTGCGTCTACAAAAATGACATTGCCGTAATGTGCTATGTGGATGTACTGACAACAACTTTACACCATACTCGTGTTCCATAAAAAAGCTTTATAAAAAAGAAACATACGGAAACGCAGTGGTTTCGAGTTTCATTTAAAGATTTCCCGGACGCGAAACGTTATTGCAGCACAATAAAAATAAATAAATCCACAATGCCTGCACGAATATTCCATCTGCTACGAGCGCTATAAAGTTAAATAAATAGCCATTTTGCATCGAAGCAAGATGTGTAATGATTAAAACAAGTGGTCAGAAAACTTGGAACATCTGTGAATTGAAATTTATGGAAAAAAATGTTTTACGTCGAGGGATATTCAGCTGTTGGGCAGGAAGCGGGTTTTACATGGTAAACCCCATTGGTTGAAACTCGATTTCTGGCATTATAGGCCTACGTGTTTTTTTTTTACCCTTCGTTCATCGTTGTGGGAAAATGTTTGGGAAAATGCGGACTTTTAAAATGAATTTCTCTGAACCCTACGTCAAACGAAAGCCTAGGCCACTAAACATTTTAGAATGAACAGCCGATTAGTGGTAAATATACAGATGGGAACCTATTTCCGTTACCTTTTGGATGCAATGAGACATTTTACAAGACAGAAGTCTAGTATCAGTAAGGGAAGTAAAAACCCGGGGGTTCAAACCGGGCACTCAACCCAGAATGGCTGCTTAAGGATCATAGTGGTCTCTCAAACTATTCTGACTGGAGGTTTGACCGGGACTTTCCCAGGGTGCCCTGACCATGAGATGAACCGCTACGACCACCTGATAAGTCAAGTTTTATTTTTTTTTGGTTTACAGGCGCCTTTTCACCTTTTCAACTCCTAGATGCAGCACCATAGAAAGCAATATAAAGAAAATAGCGGTAAATAAAAAATGGAACAACAATATTCGCAGCAGCGTCGTGATTTTCATAACCAAAACGAGATCACGTGGCCCACATCGGCCTATTGGAAGACGGAGAACGTGGATACTGTGTTTAGAATATGGGCAATGCTATCGAAATGGTGAACAGGCGCCTTTAAATGTCATTAAAACTTTGGGTAAACCCAGTGTTCATTAATGCACAAGTCTGTATAGTGCCCTGGTAATTTATGGTGTACCTTGTAAAACTAAAACAGTTTTTAAAAAGTAACTGACGATGATCTCATGACGAAAAGACTATACCTTCTCTCGTACCAGAATGACACAGCTAACGCTTGATTACGTAATCTATAAAACCCATATAAATCATCGTCAAATTTAACGGACTTCCAAACTCGAGTAAAAACCTATTTTGTCTGATGGCTTATTAGGGAAGGAGAGACGACAGAAATTTGATAAGATCATGGTCACATGACCCAAAACAAGTGATAACACAAATTTCTCACTTAACTATGTTTTGTTTACCTTTTTTTTTTTTAATTTCCTTCTCAGTACTTTGTACGATATTAAAAATATACTTTCCTTCTCCGAAAGTGACTCATCGTGCACATGTGTGGAATTGGCACGCAACATCCTATAGTCAGATCACGAAGGAAATAATGTAGTCGTGACAATGAGAAAAATTATTATTTCTGTGACACGCATTCTTCTCACTAACAGCTTAGCTTTCCTTTTGCTGATTGTGTCAACTCAAACGAACTGCCTCATACACTAAAAATACTAAATAAAAGCCAGAAATAACAAAACAATTATTTTACTTGGCAGCTATTTTACTTGATGACCTTTATAATTTCACACACATTTGCTTCAGAGATACTCTACATTGCTAACTTTTTCTTAAAGCACCAAGACCAACACCATTTTTCCAAGTCAATGTATGGAACCGCTATTTAAAGGAGCCTATTCAACGCATGACAGGTTGCAGCATCCAGTGCCGTCTACCATTATTTAATTCTATGTAGCACTTGATTTCAACAAGCGAAGGAATGCGCAAAGAAATTTCTTTTTACATAACAAACTAGCCACGTCCCTCCTTAATTATTGAATGTAAAGATGGTGCGTCCACGCGCACCACAGAACAAGCGGCCAACGTTAACGATATCACTGTCACTAGATGGCGCCCATCGAGTGGTCCAAATCTGCGTTTCAAAAACGATCGAAGTATAGAAAAAAATCGCCCGTGATGTCGTTAGGCTTAACTTTACCACTTGATAAATGTAGGCTACCTAATTTTGGGCTATTTCCAATATTGTTGCATTAATAGTATAGGGAAAGGGAAGGGTAAGGAAATGAGGGGGGAAATGAGAAGTAGAAGAGGAAGAAATGAAAAGGAAAGGGAAAACAAGTTATGTGGAGTAAAATTGTTGTTTCTGTTTTGGGTTCTTATTGGTAACTTGCCTGGGCACGTTTTCTTAATGTATTCCTATCGATTATTGATTTGTCGATTTGTGCTGTACATAATTTTTAATGAAATTGTTATTACTTCTTTCTGCAAATACAAACATAGTTATTTTGTTATTTCATACGCATGTGTATATACATTTGCTTGTTAATGTTTTCTATTTACGTTTTCTGTTTTTTTGTTTGTATTATTGTATTTTTCCATGCAGCCGGAAGGCAATATGGAGCGATCTGTTATTAAAGTTAAAGTTGATCCCTGGTGCACGTGAGCGCACCAACTTTACACTCAATACTTAAGGAGCCACGTGGTTTGTTTGTTGCGTAAAAAGAAATTTATTCGTGTGTTCCTTCGCCTGTTGAAAGTACGGGCTAAACAGAACTAGATAGCGACAAATGGCTATTAGATGCTGCACATACTCATTTGGTGGCAATCCCCATTTAATGATTTGCTCATTTGTACATATTAGCTTTAAGATAGCTTCAACTTAACCCGTTCGGTAACCTAGAAACCGCACGTCAAACACGGCTGACCACGATCGCGTTCTAAACCTCGTTGGTTGGCTGTCGTTCAAGCACTGGGGAGTGAAGCCGGGGAATAACCCGTCAGTTACAGGAACTAACATGTTATTTATATAAGATGGAGTAAGTCGTCACCCTTATCACCAAATTTCGTTAAGGCGTCCATGGTTCGTTCAGGCTATTATTTCTCCCACAGGCAGTTATTTCCCAACAACGATTGAACGATGATTAATGGAGGGCACGATTAAAGGAGGATTGCCACCAAACGACAAGCTGCGGCATCTATATAGCCATTTGCCGCTAACCAGTTCTGTCCAGCCCTTACTTTCAACAGGCGAAGGAACGCACAAATAAATTTCTTTTTATGAAACAAACAAACCACGTGGCTCCTTAATTATTGAGTGTAAAGTTGGTGCACCCACGCGTACCAAGAGGCAATCGGTAAAGTTAAGCCTAACGACGTTATGGTTTTTTTTTCTATATATCGACCGTTTTGAATCGCATGATTTTGAAACGCTAGATGGGCGCCATCTAGTGATAGTGACATCGTTAACCTAGACCGTTTGCTCCCTCGTACACGTGGACACGCCAACTTTACATTCAATAATTAAGGAGGCACGTGGCTAGTTTCTTATGTAAAAAGAAATTTCTTTGCGGATTCTTTCACTTGTTGAAATCAAAGCTACATAGAACTAAATAATGATAGACCACGCTAGACGCTGCAGCCCGCCATCTGGTGAATAGGCAATTTTAAGAAAGTGGACATCAAACCCACTCGATTTGATCCCAATTGAAATACCAAGTTAAAACAAAAGCCATGCGGAAGCGCATGGCTGACTTCAGATTTTCTAATACAACTTGAAAAGCGTGAAGCGCAGTCCGACGATCCAACCTCTAATAGTTGAAAGTGACGCTAAACCAAACAAACAGTGAGCTAAAGAGAGGTAGCACAGCATGAACAGATGTCAGAACCCACGACAACAAGCTAACAGTCAAATAAACAGATGATGGGGGCGGGAGGTGGGGGATAAAATAACCCATAACCACGCTAGGGGTAGAAGGTGCACGTGCGGTCGCTGCACATCATCGATAGAGGAATAGGGTGGACGAATGCGTAAGTGGGGAAAAGACCATAAGCACTGGCCATCACTATAACCTCGCCTCCGTGCACATGACGCAACCAACAAACTACGTTGTGTGACCAACTGCTGAAACTTTTTAAGTTAAAAATTTTCACGTCTTATCGATGCGACTTAAAAATCGTTGAATTTATACCCATTAGTTTTGAATGTTGGGTAATTCTATAGCATTAGGTAACTAAAAGCAAAATAACAATTAACTGTACAGTATTGCTGAAATCGAAACATACAAAGTAACGATGGTGATGCAAGCACAAAAGGAGCAAATGCTTTTCTGTTATACCGTTTTGCCATTTTTTTATTACAGCTATAACGTTTAGTATTAATTGTAGCCACATCAATGTCTAACAGTTCTAAGCTTGATTATTTGTTTTTTTAATCTAACAGTGACACGGAGAAAAAGACATGAAATCAAAGCCAAAATTGGTTAATTCTAGGCTGAAAATAGCTTGGGTTGCTTAATTCCAGACGGGGAAATCTTGGGTTCTTCAATTCCAAGCTGGGGAAAGCTTAGTTGCTTATTTCCACGCTAGAGAACTTCGGTTGCTTAGAAGCAGCATCGCTCGGATAATCCAAATCACCTTGAATTGGAACAAACGATTACGAGTAATTTCACATACTTTAAACGATTTCATTACTATCACACTGTAATAACGTTGGTTAAAGACCAATACATACCAAATGTTACTGATACTTATAATCGTTTTTATATCCCATATCAACGAAAAATCAGTGTATTGCAACATCCTTAGGTTCAAATTGGGTGGAAGTTCGAATCCGGGTCATGCCATAAGTGCATAAAGGTGGCTTACTGTACTACGTTATTTCTAGCCTATGTATTTCACTGCTCGGCTTGTTTTCCTCTTTCCTTTATTGAATTTACAGCGATTTGTAAATCCCTGCAATATGTATTACGTATACTGATGACAAAATGAGTTGATTGGTTGCGCCAGGTACGTGGCCTAGGAATCACGTGACATCCAAAGTCTAGCGGAGAGACGCAGCATCCAGCTTGGAGCGGGGGACGTAGTTCCCTTGACAACGGGCCAGTTCATCTACCCCCCAACTAGAGTTGAAGGAGGGGGATAAAGAGAATCGAACAGGGGTATAAAAAAAAAGATTGAAGAGTGGGGGAGGGCAAAGATAAAATTCTGGGTGGGTGCCCGGAAGTTGACAGAAGCTTGAGGAAGGGCGTCCGAATGCGTGGAAATGATCAATAGAATTTGTGCAACAAGACAAACCAGTCGGAAGAAGGAAATTACAGATGAAAATATGGCTGGAGGCTGGACCAAAGTCAATACAACATCCTCGCATTGTCGTGCCATGCCAGAGATTGCTTCGGGGGTTGGATTGAGTGTTTGTAGCTAGTTTGGGAGGAGTGCCGAGTAGAGGTTTCATGCATTCCTAGCAGCTCCCCCTCCCCCCTCCCCCCACCAACCCACTGCAGCCCACACACACCCGAGATTTGTAAACTTGATTCCCTTCGATGGATTGACGGAATAGACCTTCTTCTTGATTGAACCTTTGTCTTCAGGCAAGTATTCGAATGTTTTTGTCGATTTTTCTTTTTCATCCAGAAGCATGTGTAACAACCCTATTACTTACGAATTTTTCATAATTTCAGGGGAAAGACGGAATGGATGGAGGATGTACCCAGTTCATGCAATTCCATATATACCGTAGTAACACACATAGTGAGATAAGAATCTTCAGCTAAAAAGTCATAAAATCTTAAAATCGTAAAACAAAGTCCTAAATCTTGCACGGGATAATGAAAGATCAAACGATCGCTCTCTAGACTGCATTAGCGACATCATCACGGGGCTAGGGATTTCGCACTTTAACTTCAAAGAAAAACTTTCGGCAGACGAGTTTTGATTTTGGCACACCAATTACGAAACAATTATTGTGGCCCCTGGTAGTATTCGCTAACCATAATGTAAACAAACATTGGGACCCAACCCAAGATAGTACGACAGTGCAAAATGAAAAAGGTTAGGCAAAAGTCACCATGAACGAACCTAGACCTAACTTTGAGAGTACACTCTCAATGCAGTCAATGTTACTTACCTGGCGAGGAGACCATACCTGGCTTGCATACTCCTATACTGGTCTTACATACAAAGCTGTATTGGTGGGCGGGTTCACCAAATTTGAAGCTTCCTAATAACAGCAACTCTTAGCCTAGTAATATAAATGACTTTACTACACTCTGTCCTAGATTTGCAGTCTTAGTTGAACAACACTCTTAAATTCCTACAGTAGTACATGGTGGTGTATTAATTCCGTGAAGGCTGTAGTTATTTTTCGGTTTAAGAATTTATGTATACTACTAGCTGGTAAGCCATCTAACACGTGAAGGTAACCTGTCTAAAGACGACAAGCAAACATCGCAAACTCGTCGGTAGCGTCCATTATGGATTGCAGAAGCATTATTTTGCGAGCTGCACTATCGCGCAACCTTTGGTAGCTTCCACCCTGGATTCCAAAAGAGCTACTCGCAAGCTCCACCATCGCACACCCGTTGGTAGCTTCCATTATGGATTGCAGAATAGCTACTCATGAGATGCACCATCGCGCTTTTCCCAGCTTCCATTATGGATTGCAGAAGAGCTACTCGTGAGCTGCACCATCGTGCACCTGTTGGTAGCTTCCATTGTTGGATTGCAGAAGAGATACTTGATAGCTGTTTTTTCACGGTTATAATTAGTGATTATGCTGATAGTCCTTTAATGGTTACGGTATTGTATTAATAATGTCGGTACATCAGGTGGACTAGTAGTGCCGAGCGAGCATAGCCTAGCAGCTAAAGTAGGGTCCAAGCTCATCTTATCGGCAACCGGATCAGAAACCAGGCAAAGTCCCATTCAGATTTATCTGCTGGAAAAGGTATAGCGAGTAACTATCATGCTCCTTCGACAACTATGAACCATCTGGATATTCTTTCCCCACCTGCTACGAGGGGGTCTATTTACTGGTCAAAGTTATATACACTGGATAACCTGCTAACGAGGATTACCACGATTTACAAAAGATTACTTTGGAATAGTAAGAATGTCTCGGATTGTCAAGGACCACGGACTAAATAGGATTACCAAATTCCACGGGTTATAGATTACTATGGTGTTAATAAACTTTTGAGTTACAGGATTGCTTTAAATTATTGTTTTACTGAAGAGTACCTCAGATTACTGGGTTACTACATGGCTTGCTTTGGATTAGTGTATTACTTCCAGGAATACTCACGATTAACAAGTATTACCACTGACTTATCTGGAATTCAGTGTTTTGAATGATCAGAGATTATTGAAGTATACTTGGAAATCCCTATAATCACTGAAGAACACTTCAGGATTACCAAGGAGTGCCGTGGATTACTAATGGATTACCACGACCTCATACTCCTGATTACTACAGATGATCACTCCTCGACCTGCTATAGTCTGAAATTTCCTTTTTAAATCCCCGAGTTTCTTCTTCCTTTGCTGGAGTTTTGTTTCAGAAATACTACTAAGATCAAAAGTTAATAAAACATTTTTATAGATTTTTATTAACTTTTATTAAATTTTTGGTTGTTAAGATTCAAAATTGAGCTGTACTGAATCTGGCAACACTAGCGTTTCTAGTACTATCTACCACTAGCATCAAGCGAAGAAATGAACTAAGTCATTTCTTTTTACGAAACAAACAAGCAACGAGTCTTCTTAATTACTGAGTGAAAATTTGTACGTCGTCGTGCACCTTGGAGCAAGCTGTACACGTTAACAAAATCACTGCCGCTAGATGGCGCCAGGGTATTTGCGAATGGTTTTAAATTGGTGACAGTGACACTTTAAGGAAAACCTCTGAGAGATAGCTGGGATGAATTTAAGTTGAGGCAGTTGGGAATCGGGAGAGAAATTGGTTAAGGTAAAATGGCTGAAATCGTCCATCGGAGCTTAGGACGTAGTGGTGAAGAAACAGCGGAAAGGGATTGAATGGGACAAATTGGGGAAGAAATTCTAATGGTAAAATGACTGAAATCGTCCATCGGAG
>JAHWFP010014327.1:59428-73257 GCA_023313725.1 Lithobius niger
TTTTTTTCTTCTCCAAATATTTCCCTTTATTTCTCATTTCCCACCCATTTACCAGCACTTCCACGTTTTTTTCTCTTCTCCAAATATTTCCCTTTATTTCTCATTTCCCACACGTTTACCAGTACTTCAACGTTTTTTCCCTTCGTCAAATATTTCTCTTGATTTCTCATTTCCCACCCATTTACCAGTACTTCCAGGTTTTTTCCTTCTCCAAATATTTTCCTTGATTTCTCATTTCCCACCCATTCACCAGTAATTCCACGTTTTTTCCCTTCTCCAAATGTTTCCTTTTATTTCCTGGTCACAATGCCATATTATTGTAAGCAATCAAAACTATGAATGTCGGTCGGAAGAACCGTTCTTTTGAAAGCTTGGTACCAGCTCACCGAGATAATGCGCTTGACAAATAAAAATTCAACTCCGTCTTGAATTGCCTACTCGTGTTTTTTTTTTTTTTTTTTTGGGCTAGACCGCTTTCAGAAAAAAACAATTGCGACCAAGCCTGCATCATCTTTTTGTTTGGTTTATATTAACGTATTTTAAAGTTTTTCCCAGTATAATATAAACCAAACATTCCAGTTAGACAAACAAGACTCAAGTGGTGGAATCCTAAAGCAAAAGCAAATATTCCAACGTAGAAGACTTCTAGCTACCATAATCCTTCATAAGAGCACAATAAATACTCTTCTAAGTTTTAATAATGGGATTAAAACTGAAAAGTCTTTGAGTTTGACCATATTGTAAATATTACAAAACAAAACCGAACTCGATTGATGTTGAAAATAAAATTTAACTGAACCAAAGTTAAAACGGCGAAGGAACACGTATAAGCTTTCCTGTCAGCTTTCAAGCACCCCACTGTTGCTAAAGTGTTAAATCTACGTGAAACCTTATTGCTTTCCTAACCATTGCAAGCATCCAAAGACAAACACTACAATTTTATTAGAAAAGAAGAACCCAACAATTACTTATTATGTCAGGTTTCAATACAATGCAGACGAAATTAGTGTCCAACCTTTTTAGACGGTTAAACATAGAAATCTGTATATATTATTTTGTAATAAGCTTAGTTGGGATGAGATGCACATAGCAAACTCATCATGCACTAAAATGAAAGAGGGCGAGCGTCCGACAATGTGAACGGATGTGCCCTATAACCATCAGCAACAAATTTCAATTATTGCTTCAATAATGCTGACTATTGCAACCGAGTTGAAGAGTTTCAAAATTGGTTGAGTAACAATCACTGCATGCACGATCGATATTCGGGTTAATAGCGCGCTTGGTATCAAAACGGAGAAACGGGCAATTCAGCCACACTGAGAATAAGAGTGGCGTCCTCCATTGTGTTGGCGACTGCCTATCATGCTTTGACTAACACTAAGCCTTACAAAATCGTCGATTCGCAGTTTTACACAGCTAAGAGCCATGCAGACGTACACGTTCAATAATCAACCTGTACGCAACACACACAGCGATTTGCCTATTTTGTCACGTCGTGCTTGTAAACTTAGTTACTTTTATCTCTACTTTTCTGCTTTCATTTCGTATTGTTTACTTGTTTATCTCTCAATTTTTTTCCCTTCATGAACGTTCTCTTTCCCCAATTTTCCTTTTGCCATCAAGTTAGTCGCCTTTTAAAGGCCATTTGTTTTGCACATTACCGCCTTCTGCAATGCGGTAAACTCGTTAAGATGCCGACTTCTTCACTTTTCAAGGTGTCGCCCAACTTAACGGACCGCCATCAACGTGTGACTTGGGGAAAAACAACGAGCCTTTAGCAATAAGTCCATTATTTAAGTTTGCGTTGGCTGTTATGTATAGGTGCTACATTTTTGCCGACTATTCCAAAATGGATTTAGCCTACTGATGTCATTACCAATTTCGCGGAAAGGCTACGAGAGGAATGGCGCTGAAGAGAAAATATGAGAAACGCTAAAAAAAAATGTCACATACCCTAAGCTGCATACCATGCATCTAGCTTAACAATCTGGACAATCGAACAATAAGCTCTACGCACCTAGAGATGCTAAATAAATCAAAGATAACTGAAGAATGAGTGAAAAAACATGGAAAGAGGATGTTTAGTCGAGATTTATTATGATGGATTTTCTTTCAAAAACTAATGCGTCATCTCATTTCATGACTTTTATCATTTTGGGCGACCTTTGGACTTTTTAGTGAAACGCGTGCGAAGCAAGCAATGGAGCTTCTTCGGTCGGAATTTCTGGGTGGGAGGTGAACCCCCCCCCCCCCCAAAAAAAAAATCATGCTAGTCTATCATCTGTATCCCCGCTAACTTATAAACCCATAAGCCAGCCGTGAGAATTCGAGTTTGTATATCAATAAAAAAAAGTTCAAAGCCTAGGGGGGATCGAGATGACTAAATTTACTGTTGCAGGGTGTCTAACACAAAGTTCTTGCGCAACAACCGCTATTAGCCTGAGGAATCGGTTTAAGGTAAAAAGGAACAAAAATAACAGTCCAACAATACAAAAACAACGATACAAAAACACGCATCGTCCGTCCTTTACTTACCCGAGTTAATGATGGAAAGTCTATAAGCTTACGGCTTTTTTTATTATTATCATTCTTTCTTATTTGTAACTCTGCTTATTATAACTACGTTTTTCTAAACCACTGAACGCGATAGTATAGTAGCGCGTTTCGGAAAGAACTAGGCAACTCACGCAGATTTTCCACACGCGTTGTAAAATATGTTGTCCCATGCATCAAGTACGTACTACAACACCAATTACCACTGGCCTTTGTATAAAGCGCGTGCCATTTTGTTTATCGTGCAATTAATCTAACAACATTAATGTTTACAACCGCGAAAGATTAAATTAGCCCTTGCCACGAATCACGAATCCCATCATTATTGTTAAATGGCTTATTTCGGAATTAAACCGTCGTTGTATTCCTCACAAACTGCCATGAACTTTAAAGACTATATACAATTTCCTTAGCTTTCCCAAACTTATGCTCATATGCTGAAGCTTATCTTGAAAAACCGTAATTCCAAGAAATCCTCCCAATTTGTTACCGGCCTCCTACGAAGCTGAGGACCTTATCCAAAAGTGGCCCTGGTTAATTCAATTTTGGGTACGAGGATCTAACCAAGTTTGGGAGCTAACAAATTTTTTTCTACTGTCACGTGGATCCTTTGAAGTTGGCTTTTAAGTCTTAGTTGCTGATTAGAATACAAGTCTAACCAAAAATGGGCTACTGACGTTGTGTTGTCTACCACATTCATATATTCATTACTGTCTCAACGGTAACGCGTCAATAAATACAGATCCTAACCTATTTACGTTGAGTTTTGGACTTAAATGTTAAACTGTCTGAGCGGGGAATCGAATCCATGACCTTTGAAGCCAAAGGCCGAGGTCCTACCGCTGAGCCATACTGACACGGCCGTTAGTATGACTCAGCGGTAGGACCTCGGCCTTTGGTTTCAAAGGTAGTGGTTCGATTCCACGCTCAGGCAGTCTGACATTTAAGGCCCAAACGCAACGTAAGTAGGTTTCCATCTGTATTTATTTAACTCATCTTGAGCCGTCGGCTTTCCGTCCTGTTTAACGCGTCAAAAAAGTATCATCTATCAAAATGTCACAACAAAATGCCAACCCTTCCCCGCAAAAATGTTGCTAGCCAAAATGCCATTCCTTCCTCGGAAAAATCGCTGAAATGCCACCTTTTCCCCGCCAAAATTCTGCCTGAAAACATGCTGCCAGTGCATGCCCACCAAAATCAAAATGCCACCCCTCCTCACAAAACTGCCATCCGCCAAAATGCCACCGTTTTTATGTCGTGTCTAAAGAGAAATGCGTGCAAAACTATTTACTCACCTATTAAAGAGGTAATTGGTTTGGAAAAAAAAACAAGAAAGCTACGTTTTTACCCTTATTGTATAGATAGGTAATTTAACCATAGCAGAAATTGCACATGTGTTCCTTTCAACTTGAGTGCAGCAAAAATGAAATTTGTAGCTTAAATTAAAATTTATTGTACGGCCTACATGAAAATGACAGTTCTTTATAATAGGTTGATTGGTTTTTTATACGAAATTAATTTCTTTCTAATGAGGTGTCTTGTATTAATTGAATTTATATGTGGCATTAGGTTTATTTGTTACTCATCCTTGTTACTTTTTGCTATTATAATGGTAACATCGACTCTAACGATAAATAAGATAATTTTTTTGGATTAAAGTAATATAACTAACAGTAATTAAGTTGTGTATATTTCATTACATGAGTTTTTCTTTGCATGAAAGATTTTTTGCCTTCCGAATTTTGTTACGTAGCCAGAACGGCGTTGTAAATAAAGTAAATTCATCGGCCATATTTTGCTGTCATCAATTGAGGTTGAATGGATATGTTGCTAACCTGTGTGTGCTAGTGAGTTAGTGCACCACAAAGATATCAGGGCCATGCATTCTGGCACAAATGGAACGGAATGGAAAAGATGGATTTGCCATTAAAACATTTTAGATTAAGCCTTAGTAGCCTAATTGCTGTATGAAAAGCTTACTAATAATACAACAGCATAATAGTCTAAAAAAAATGGTGGCTATTTAAATGATGTTGTTGATGGGTGATATTTTGACATGGATTCGTTTCAAATACCAACCAAAAAAATCACAGTTCGTTTACTAAGCTGCACTGCGTTACTGCATTATATCCTTGCAACAGTTGGCGCATATATCAGACGACTGTGTACAGAATACCTTTAATTAACAGGATGGCAAGCCAAATCGTTTCGATAAGTGGTAAATAAATTCATATACAAACTTTTTTCCGTTGCCTTTTGGACTTAATGTCAGACTACCTACATAAATGGGAATTGAACCCACGACCTTTGAGATCAAACACCGAAGTTCTACAGCTCAGCCTTTGGTGTCAAAGGTCGTGGGTTCAATTCCCGCTCAGGCAGTCTGACATTTAAGTCCAAAAAGAAACGGAAATGGGGTTTTCATCTGTATTTATTTACAGAATACCTTAACGGGCACGCGTTAGAACCAAAACTGTTGAAATTTGTTTAAATAGCTAAAAATTATGAAAATTTCAAGAACAAACCTGCAGGATACTGAATTTCTATCTTTTATATACTAATGAGACAGTAATATGCAGAACTCGGATCCTTAAACTGTTGGTAATATTTTGTTGAAGAACTTGGTATTAACACGATTACACAGCTCTCAAAAAAACTGTTCGAAAGGCATACTGAAAATGGCATCCAACAATTGTGCTAGTTACTGGGGAAAACACTGTATCCCTACAGACGCCGCCTTCAAAATGAAAATAAACAGAATATGTTGCTGAATTTAGGAAAAGGCAGAAACTAACGCAAATTTCTCCCTGCTTGCAAAATTCCCTCTTTACGTGACACGTAGATCATTCGTGCCAATCGCTCAACAAAAAAAAACTAATTCAATCTTGCCGACCACAAACAACAATAGAATATAAAATACATTCCAAATAATTAGCTTCTAAATTTATATCCTCCGCTCACGATTGCTTCCTATCCCTTTCAATTCTGCTTGGCCTTCCTTCCCAACAAGGTCTTCGCTGACCGGCATGCGGTTTCGTGACAGCTAGCCAGCGTGGGTGGTTGTCCCAGGGTAATTGTAGCTAAACCGCCTTCGATTGATCCTTGCCCAAGCACCCTTACCCTCCTACCAACCCATCTCCAGCCAGAATAACACAACCAAATGGGTAACCTTGACGAGAAAACCTTCCCGAGGAAGAGAAAGGGAACTACCACTTTACATTCTTGCGGTCATACGTCATTATGACAAAGTGCAGCTGCCTCAAGTCATCCCTCATATCTGGAAGAGAGATTACCTCGTGTGAACCACTCATCTTTTGCCATCCAAAACTCACATAGACTCAATCAAACTTAAACTTGACACTCATCCTTGCTTTTAACGAATATTCCCGACTTTTCTTACAGTTCTCATTCGAAGGTGATATACCTTTATAAGAAACTGTAATGTTAGAATATTGTTAAACCAGTCTTAACCCAGGTAAGTTCATTTAATAATCAAGTTGGGTACAATAGTTTGGGTAAGAAGTTGACACATAAACCTATTTATTTATTAGAAAAGTTAATTGAGCCTTAAGTAACCTGAAGCGAACTATGGTAACAGATGAACTGGCATAATTCATGGCGATTTACAGGCTAAAAAAATCGAGCAAATGAAGAGGCTAATCCGGAGATTGGAACCAGGAAACCTCCAATGAAAAGTCCAAAAGTCCATATTTTATGGCGCATCGTGGTTGAGTGGTAGAATGGTGGGTGGCCTGGGTTAGGTTACCGGTGAATGCGCGGGGACTGGCAGTTCCGTTACGGATTAACAGAGTTATTGGTGAAATCGGTGGTACTCGAATTGGTGACAGGCAGAGAAAATCAGGTGACTTTTACGTAGATGTTGTAATGATTCAGAATTAATACATGGAATTACAAAAGTTCCCATGTCTTAACATGATTCTCTGGCCATTCTGCTGACCTGATGGGGATGAATAATAGTGAGTATTAATAGTGAGCATTTTGGGGCACGACGTTCTTTAAATTGGGATTATTAGGAGAAAATAGAAGGACAGTTTTCTCGTTATGGAGTCTAAATTATCAGCTTACATTGGATGCAGCTTTGAAGGGAACGACAGGGTGAAATGGAATAAAAACAGTCTTCTATAAAATCGAGTTGCTACTAGTTGTCAAGGCAACACATGAAATGTGATTGTTCTACATCGAGATACAAATGACATTAAAATTCTTCTTCAAAGACGCTCAAACCCAAAAGTTAACAAATACGTTTCAGTATTGTGAGATTCAAAAAGCGAATTTTCGACAGGCTTCGTTGACTAAACTAGATGTGCTGTTTCAGTCCTCCTGTCATCATCAGGCTCTCCTCGTGTGAGTTCTTTTCACAAACTGCCGCTTCAAAACAGAGTCACCTCGCGTTCACTATTCACTTCCGGTGGTCGTCGTAGCCTGCTGTATTTGGAAACAGCACACCTAGTTTAGTCAACGAAGCCTGTCGAAAATTAGCTTTTTGAACCTCACAATACTGAGAAGTATTTGTTAACTTTTGGGTTGAGCGTTTTTGAAGAAGAATTTTATTGTTACAAACATCCAAAGTAAAATGGTGAGTTTTTTCACAAATGACATTGTTGACAAATGACATTAAATGAATCCCTGGGAGGCAGATGGAAGTGAGACATTCCGCACCCATGGCCCACCGAGATAACACCAGCCAGCTTACAGCAACTGGGTGAGAGCCCAGAATGGTTAAAGAGTAAGCGTGTGCTTGTGGGAGCACGATGGATCCCTACACGTGGTAGGAAGCGAGGTTTTGTCCACAATAGATCCATAATTGCCAAAGAGGACCAAAAGTCTCACGCTATCTTTACCTTCAGATAGGGTCGTCTTTCTAGATACCACTCAGATCAGCTTTTTTGGTAACTGGGCTGATCTCGGCCACTACTAAACCACCAAGACCAAACACTTTAAAACATGTTTTGGTTTCTTCGTTTTCACATTTCGTTGAGTCAGTTAATGCGCTTCAGTCTCTTTTTCGGTATTTACGATGGCATTAAATAATTATTATTAACCCATAAAGTGTCAGCAGGTGCATGACAACGAGGTCTGGGCAAATGTGTTGAAATATATTTTATCTGGTTAATTCAGTCGTACGAGAGCAGTTTCGTCCCATCATGCTGTAGACGTCCAGTTCGTTCTCTTTAAACAAAATCCCGCCGAAGAAAAAATGTTCGGATGCCATCACTCTATAGAAAGTATTATTGTAGTTTAATTTAGACGTAAACCAAGTTGTGTAGGAATTAAAATCAACAAGTTTGTGTACAGCGAACTTCGGATCACAAAGGTTGGGTCGGATGGCTACATCGAAAATAACCAAAATTCCAAAGAAGAGTCACGCAAAAGAATTTGGTCATTGAGCGCTTCACAGTGTGTTTGCAAGAAATCTTTATAATCGCACACTCATATGAAAAGTGCAGCGAATGTAAATTCAGACGATCAATTGAAAATAAAAATATAACAGAAGGGGAAAATTCCTTTCAGAAATAAAGATTGTACGGCATGCAAGGTAGAATCCTATCATTTGACAGTTTGATGATAAAAACATTTGCATTTTTAAAATTGCTGTCTTAATTAGTGAAATGAATTCAGATTGCCTACTGCTTCTAGCTTAATACATAGGCCTACGTTGTAATCATTAGAGTTCGTAAAATCTTGAATTGCTGAACTAAACGTTACAGCATATTATCAAGCAAGGGAAAAGAAAGGAGTCTAATGTGATCTAAGGTCAAAAAAGAACAATAGTCGACTAAAGGCCGATTCTGATCAGTAATCACCATCAGCGTGGGATTAAGTCACCAATAGAAAAGTAATCACCGTCTTAAAATACCAACATCAGAAAAACATCAATAGAGATAATAGACTCGTAATGGTATATGCCTCGACACGCACTGTCCAGTTTTCTAACAACCTCCCCCCCCCCCCCTCTATAGCAGTGGCATACACAGGGGAGGACACGGGGCATAACCCTACTTGCAAAATCACCTTTATGTAAAAAAAAAATAGCCTTTTTGTGCCGACATGTCCTAGTGTGGCAGTGCATGAGGAAGGGCCTAAAGGCTTAAAAAAAGTGTGAAACGGGTAAAAAGAGGGCAAGAAAGGGGCAGAAAAGATTAACAAGAAAAAAAAGGGGCAAAAGAAATACCTTGAAAAATGTTCCGTTCACTGAAAGTTATTGTGCCCATTTACTAAAGTTGGCCCTGCCCACTTAGGGGTCTGCACGCACTACTGCTTGATAAGCAGTACTGTACGCAAATTCAGTTCAATCTTTAACGCTTAGAATACTATTCACAAAGTAACCCGAATCTTGTTATGTAGATTGAAGGTAAGTCTGCAAGGAAAAGTTATGAGAAATATGTTTTATTTTGCCTTTTACAAACCACATGGCCAAATTGCGAATTGTCATCTTCGACAGGGCTCTAGATCATAGCCTTAACAAGGTCTTTAACGGAGTGAAATAAATGGGGCCTATAAACCTTAATCATAAATTGTCATTAAGTATCAAGGAATTAAAAGTTCTTGGAGTTTATAAGACTTCATTAAGCTCCTCTCTTCATCAGATAGTAATCCTATCATCTAGAATTGTAGAAACCTCTTCCAATGTAAGATTTGCTCAACATGTATTCAACCCAATATGAACTTTGTGTTATAATACTTTAGAGGAGGGAGAAATTACAAAAAAAAAAAACCCAAAAGAACCACGATTATTAAATAGCTGATCCAAACTTTGCGTTTGACTTTTAAGCTTCTCGATTTTTCAAAGGGGTTTTCCAATCCAAAGTATAGGGACTAGTTAGTTCCTGGACTATATCATCATCGAAATTTGAAAATAGTGTACCAGCAGAACCATTGTTAACGATTTATAAATTTACAACACCAAAACAAACTACAGGTAAATCAAAGAAAAAACCGACTGAAATAGATATCTACAAGTGAGCTAATTTACCGACTTTACTGGAATACCGTGTTTTAAGCATATTCACGACCATTTCATAAACAAGCATGTCAATATAGTCTGCTAAATTTGGTTTAGCATTTAATCCAAGCTGACCAACACGTGGGTGCGAATACAAATGGTGTAAATGATCCCTACCTGCAACGACGAATATCCCAAAGGCGAGGAGGGAGTGCGGCGGATGGCTGCGACTCATCCTCGCTCGATTGAGGAGCAGGTCAAGCCGTCCAGCACCAAGTACGACCACCTATCCATTCTTTAAGACCAAAACATCCTTAACAGCTATCGCGTTGGAGAGAGAGAGGGAGGGAGGGATGTTCGGCCGGCCGTGCGCCTCACCGTCCCCGTGACAGGCTCAGCTGTGCGGCACCTTCCCTTCCCAAGTGCCGACCCGACTGGCGGCCGACGTGCGTTCACCGACGGTTGGCGCACGCCGTCCCGATCGCGGAGAGTCGATTTCAAAATGGAGGGGTGCGAAGGTTGGGGTATATATACAAAGAAGAGGGCGGCAATGAATGACACAGGCCGTTAAGCGATTTAATAAATGACGCTTCACCACAACGATAGACTCGCAATATAGCACCAGAACCAGTTAATACTCCATATGTATCGAATGGGGAAAAAATAAACAGATAAACGGATATATTCCTGGAGGAATGACACGGGACAATGGAGGCTCGGGATGGAACTGACAAACAAAAAATCGAAACCGTTAGCATCAACAAGTCAACAAGTCTGAATAAATTCAGTAGCGGCACTAGATATATTTTTCGGGGGGAGGGGGGACACATTTTCATCAGCTTTATAGTAAATAACAGTAATTCAAAGTTTTATCAACTAATTTACTCGTCAAAAACTGCCTGTACGAATAGGCCTAAATCGAGGAAACTATAAAAAAGTTATAAGAAAGAAGAAGAGGAAGAATAGATAAGTTATTATTTTTTACGTGTTTTGACTACCGTGTAGACAAAAATAAAATCCCAACTTTCAAAAATTTTGACTTCTAAAAAAAGAAGGGATAATGTGAAGCTTTGGTTGTGTTTAGATTATGGAGTAATATATTTTTGATATTGATAAAATTTACAATCAATTAGCTTAGAATTAAAGAGAATCAGATAAACACAGCCACACACAAATCTCATACCTGTTCGACTACTTGTTTTAATTATTTTCTTCAATATTCTTCAGCCAAGTCGCTCCTTTCCGTTCATCACCCTACCGATGTTCCATGACCATTTTCCCACTTTTTACTACTTTTACCACTTTTTACCATTTTTCAGTAATGTCTTTTATTCAAGTATAAGTAAACAAACATTAGCAAACAACAACCATTAGCTTAACTATCATTTTCAAAAACAAAACAAAAATATTTAAAAAATTTTTTAGTACAGCAGTAAGGTTTCAAGTGGACTAAACACTACAGCAACGCTGTGATATCATAAACCTTACAAGAAAGGTAATTCGTGTTCTTTCCCTGTTTTGACTTTGACCATACCTTAAACGCCAAACAATTCGTTTTTGTTTTCTAATCCATGATACTTTGGAAAACCGTGTTGTTCTAGTGTATTCTTTGTTAAAGGCACATTCCTCCTAACGCTATTTTTCTCGATCCCCACATCTAGTACGGCCCCAAAGTTGTATTCACTTACCGTTAGTCGACCCCTTGCTAAATATCCGTTTAAAATGTGGCGTCTAGGAGATTTTCTGTTGAATATTGGGAACTAATTTAATTGCATCCTGCGATTATATGATCCTTTGCGCGCTTATAATAAATATGATGTTTCATCTCTGTGTGTGCTTGTACTAATTTTTAATCGTTTGCTAATAATTACCACGAGATCAAAAATCTAAAAGACTAATGCGGTAGAAATTAAAAT
Source organism: Lithobius niger (assembly GCA_023313725.1). Taxonomy (NCBI): domain Eukaryota; kingdom Metazoa; phylum Arthropoda; class Chilopoda; order Lithobiomorpha; family Lithobiidae; genus Lithobius; species Lithobius niger. The sequence goes on from JAHWFP010014327.1 coordinate 70,865, forward strand.
TATTTATGCCTATAGATCGCCGAAGAAAAACTATAAAATACTAGCTTAAAAAAATACCAAGTGTGATGGTAAAATACGAAAATCTTTCCGGTTTACGACGGCACAATTTTTGTATTCATGCTGTTTCGTCTACTAGGCCCAAGGTCAACTGAGATAGTAGCTAAGTTCCTCGCTTCGAGGAACGCGGCTATACTATCCGAGTTGGCCTTGTATTATTTTGCCGAGTCTTGCGGCGAAACGGTGCGATGGCAACATGCGCGGATGATAAATCTGCGCGTGGCAGTTATAAGGCAGGTGGAATGTACCTTAAAGGTTGATAATAAAGTAAATACTTTACTGGAATTACGACAAGACGTAGATCAGGTAATAAAAACTGTTAAATATTTAACGAAGGAAACTACAGACCAGAAAAAGGAAAATAACGACTTGAATAAGATTTGGAAAACGTTACAGTGACGATAGCGGAAATGGAGCAAACAACTAAAACAAAAAAAATTAGTGCCAACATGTGCCTTGACAAGCAAACTATGAATGAAACAAAAACATCAAAATAACGGGGTCTTGCCGGATACAATAGGCACAATTGCCAAATCGTCTGGTGTAACAAATTACAGTCATGCGCAATTGATAAAGGCCACCGGATGCCTATAAAAAATTTAAACATTTAAAAATTTTATAGTAATTTTATAGCTTCAAACATCGGGTGGACGGAGACCAATGGATTGTCTGCAGAAAACGGGTGGTGACAAATGATAACTGCTTTGGAAAAGGAAATAAATGGTGCTAGAATTTATGCGAATCAACACACGACGCCATATTATCGAGATTCTTCTTTGGAATTTGATTATTAATAGGCATTATGCGATTATTAACGGAGGGCCGCTGATCTACGTTGCTGATAGTTTCTAACAGGGATAAAAATATATAGGTAGTGCCACTCTTTCTCTTACAACGGTAAACATTTGGACGAAAGAAGTATACCTCCTTTCAGCGACTTACCACCAGAGGGCGCTGTCCTGAAGTAACGGAAGCGCAAAGCATCATGGGGATCAAAACTATTTAGCGTTACTAAAACAAGTTAATCACGATAAGAATCCAAAATTCATCGTTTAAAATATACCATAATTCAGATTAGGACATTAAAATAATTTTAAGAAAGATCAGAACTGGGTGAGCAAGTTTTATTTTTTAAATCCAACATTCAATTTTAAAACGGGTTGTCCTTACAAGGGGAGCTAAGTTTAACAGATGGTTTTGTGTTCCGAGAACGCTCTACAAGCGTGCTCATCGTCCGTTCAGGCTGAAGCATCATCCATGTTTTATGTTTATTGCAAAGATCTATATGCAGTTTGAGTCGAACACAGAATAAGTTCTTCTACTTCGGATAATGCCCACGCACCAGTATTTCGTGTTTCCGTAGGTATTGTCGCTATTACAATGGTTACCATGGCAACGATGCCGCCATTTTTTATTTCAAGTTTGGGCTCCTACGAGAACCAGACAAGTGCTGCCTTCTGGTGCCGTTGGTGGAAGCAGGTCTTTCTTTACCACACGTTTCCAGAAAAGCGTCACTACCTACTAATCTACCCTGGTTTCTAAATTAATTCGGGAGTTGGGACCAATTTTTTTCTTGAAACAACACGCGGGTGTTTTGAAGGTCTGGGGAACGCCCTGCCGCTATCCTGAGCTGCACTACAAAATCAGTTTTGTCATTGTGCTTAAATGACAAAACTGACCCGAAACGTTGCGAAATATTTAAAAGGATAACGACTGATAACCGAGGGCATTATAAAAGACTGTCACAAGGGGCCCCAGCACCCACGGGCATTGTTTTATAATGTCGCGAGGTGTTGAACATGTTGCCCCCGTTTTTCGTATAATGCCCGCAAAACGGAGGCAACATGTTCAACAATCGATAAAGTACTGTTTCCCCATTGTGATAACAGGTCACATATTGCTCAAATGGGCATTATCGGATACATAATTTTGCATCTTTCAAGCTCTTTTTTTTCATTCATTTATAGTTGTATTTTTTCCCTACAAAGAACATAAATTTGACCCAAAAAGGCAAAAATGAGCACCTGAAATATGCACTAGAGTTACTTAAAATGCAGTTAGGTTTACGCACTTTGCTGACAGGCAAGAATTGTTACTAAAATTGGTAAATTTCAATTCTTTCTTTTTATTGCATAAAATGTTGTATGCAACTGACTTTAATTGTTCTTTTTTTTTAAGCGAGTTAAAAATAATACTATTATCGTAATAAGTATAAAATCACTTTTTTTGGCCTTCAAAACTTCTTATCCATACGGAAAAGTGCATCAATCAACCAGTTAATGTACGCCAATAACGTTTGGGTTACTGTACATGGCACTACTCTAATGCTGAAGTAA
>JAHWFP010014328.1:0-48920 GCA_023313725.1 Lithobius niger
TATAAAAAAACGTAAACAAATTCAAGGATGGAAACAAATGCCAGACGCGTACATGTGGAGACATCACCTTGTTGTTGCTATCCCCGATGATCCTATGCAGGCTAACACAACACTGGATGACAGACCGATATCCTTTGATGGAATAGGAGACAGGCCAGATTGGCAGAGATGGTCCAGGAAAGTGGCCAAGGAAGACACAGAGGGAATGCAGGGATCAACAGAATGGTCAGTACACCAAGTGCCACCGACGCCACTTTGCTTCATAGATATTCACAGTCGATGCCACGTGACATTGAAGAAGACAATGAGTACCAGGAGAAGAAAAACCGCCCGCCCGCAAGTTCAGGGTCAGAGTCTCCACGCGTGAAGATGTAGACAAAACAGATTTTGGTGTGAAGGCTCCAGATTTTAGTCCCGTTTAGTCCCGTTTTGATTGCCGAATTGTGCGATACTCAAAAAATTCGAGCCGAGCCGAGTATGAAACTTGTACTCGACCTCGGCTCGCTGCTTGCATGCATACTTGAAAAACTCGAATCTGGCGAAAATGTGATAACTTTGCCAATTTTTGACCGATTTTGACATTCTAATATACCAAATCGACCGTCTCGGTGAGAGCTTACCAGTGGTGCAGATTAAAAGTCAATAACTGAAACCATTTTCAAGTTATGCCCTTAAAACTGGAAAAACATGACCAACACAGTTAGTTAAGCATCATCTTTGTTCTTATTATCTCAACAAATTATAGAGAAACTTGCAAACAAAATATTTCCACCAAATACTCGAACTCTGCTCGATATTCGATTCTTCTGCTTCAAACTCGGCTCGGCTCTACTCGAATTAAAATTTTTCTACTCGCACATCCCTACGTCACGAGAGCCAATGACAGAAGTAGTAGTACCAGGAATCAAGAGATCCAATGACAGAGGTAGTACTACCGGAACTTCTTTGGACAGTCCCAGCAGGTCCACAAACTACAGAGCGTTGGGCCAAACTGGTGCCACCAGAAGGAACTCGCGGCAGAACTCCTGAATTTTGACCAGAACTCTCGGAAGAAAGGAGAAGGCATACATCCAGTTCCAATCCAGGCTGAGACTGTTGATCCCGTACACCAGGCGATCTGGAAAGGGTGGTTGTAGCGGGTGGTTGTAGCGTGTGGAGAAGAGGTCTATCCACGGAGTCTCCCACCTTAGATTGATGGTTCTGCAGATCTTCAGAGACTCGTCTCTGAAGATCACTTCGGAACTTTGTTTAAACAAGACAGTTCATCGGCCAACACATTGTGCTTCCCGACGATATGTCTGGGTAGCAATGCCACACAAAGCTCTTGGCAGAGGGAGAAAAGGGTCAATACGTAGTCCATGAGAGACTGGGAACGGGTCTCCAACATACATCGCAACGGCAGTGGTGTTGTCCGACACGATTGCAACCACCTTCCCTTTCAGTTGAGAGGCCCAAAAGCGAATCGTAAGAATGATGGCACGGAGCTTTAGTGTGTTGATGTGCAGGGCCTCGCCGTCCGCTGACCAGATTCCTGATGCAGTCAGGTCGTCCAAGTGGGCACCCCAGGCCACAGTCGAGGCGTTCGTGAAAAGGCGACCCTCCGGGCTGTGACCATGAACTGGAACGCCTGTCGTAACATTGCCTAGGTGAAGCCACCACTGAAGAGATTCCCAAGGTAGGTTGTCCAGAGGATCAGATCTTCCCACGAGCACTGTGGAAATCACTTCTCTTCCTAAACCAACGCAGAGGTCGAGTCCGCCAGGCCCCAAGTGGAACGAGTATCGCACAAGATTCGAACTGATCTATGATGGCGCTCAAATCTCGGGCGGAAATCCAACACAGCTTGCGTAAACCCGTTAAGGTGGACTGGAGATTCAACAACCTCGCCAGAGAGGGACGGATCAGGAAGTTGACCATGTTGATTTCTGCTCCCCCCAAAAAATAAATGACTGAGCCGGCTGGAAGTGAGACATCAAAGGGTTCACTTCCAAACCCAGCTCCGCGAACAGCGAAAGGCAAAACCAGAGTTCTTGTAGGAGAAGCGAGGTACACGCGTTCTGGAAAAGCTAGTCGCCAAGTTCATGTGACACCGAATCTTTTGGCCGTGAAGAAACCCCACCATGGGGTGGAGAACGGGTGTAAACACGTGGAAGTGCTGTCGCAAGATCGAAGAGTATAACCTAGAAATGGTAAATCAGGTTGCCCAACACGAAACGAAACAAATGAACACCGTGTAAAAAACTACAGCCATGGCAGGAATTGAACTCATAGTCTACGTTCAGGGACCAAAGTTCAATAGCACGCCACCGGGAAAGTAGTTTCCAGCACTTAACAGAATGTATGAAATGACTGGCCCACTACCCTCTTCGTAAGTTAGGTACTAACCAAAAGTTTTTCTAAATTATGTACCAGGTTAGACTTTATGACACCTACAAGTGATCAATCTCAGGATCCAAAGCCAAATTTTGAACCCAAACCAACACAAACAAAATTACGACCCCAAAAAAGAACTCGTGTCGTGGTTCAGGTTCCGTGAAAGATATGCCAAGAAGGCTTTGTGAGACGTTCCGAAAGAAATCGGCAGGAATAGATGTGAAGACCTCCACTAACTTTCCCTTTTCCATTATAAATTGTATCACACGTCTGATCCGAAAGTCTGGTTGACGAGCCCGAAGTGGAGTCCATGCATCGTCAGTGCTGCCCTACAGCTAACCAGGTTCATGTTGAAGACCATATACGGAGGGGTCTCAGAGAAGGGGTGGTTAATCGGCATCCAACATTATGATGATTATGTGCATTGCAGGGAAGCGTACCAAGGTGTGCATATCCAACATGATATCCAGAAACTACTTCGTGAATGCCCGAACAACTCAATCAAGCAATAAGAGTACTCAGATGACGAAGACACTGGTTAACAGCAGAAAACAAGTGTTAGATGACAAGCACAAAGCAAAAGGAACATTTAAGGTACAGCAAAGCCCTCCTCTACTGGCCCATACACAAGGCCTATAAATATATATTTTTTACTTTATTTATGGGCAACTATGCCACTTCAGTTTCATAGGGTACAGTGATCGATCACGTCGCAAATCTACTAAATGTGAATGAGACGATAAACTGCATCCAATATAAAATCCTCCCACGTGCAGCCTGATCTAATAGGTGTACTCGTTCCTTCCGAGTAACTATTCCATGATTTTCGGGAGGAAGTGCTTGATGGAGAAAATTGGCCACTCGACACTGAAATTAAGCTATATTACTGGAGCAAAAAGTGGGCAGGGGAAACGGTGAATAATTAAATTATTTATGCCTTATCATTCGGAATTGTCCACAGGGATGCAGGGACGGCCGGAACGTAGAATCATGTAGGAATGGGGACCGAAGGCAGAATGCCACCGGAATGAATGAAGGGTCAATCGGTTCCGCGAAAGGAACCGCAGAATTGGCGAGAGTTGAAGCAATCGTTGAGGCTGCATGTACTTCAAACGAGAATGACGAATGCAGGCCGATGAGAAACTGGTGAGACGGTAGGAAATATCCTGTGGGGCTGGTCCTCCCAAGGAGGGAACGGGGAATTGATCGATACTGAGAATGCTGGCGGCTCTTGTGTGTGCCATCCGCAGAAGTGTTGGTACGCGGATTAATGATGCGGAACGTGTGGAGGCGGAACATGGAACGGAAATGCTCAGGGTGACCAGGCATTTTGAGAGATGATCGAGGGATGTAGGTTCGAGGGATTGTGCAGAGGAACGAAGCAGCGGACAGCAGGATGGATGACACGGCTTCATAGCTGGTGTGGGAGACAAGGTTGAAAGGCGGAGAGCAGGGTAGCCAGGTGGAGATAGCTGATTGAACGTAAAAGCTTTCGGACAGCCTGCCGTGAGGAACGACCGTTTTGTGGAAGGAAAAGATAGCATGTTTGATGGAATCATGGAACCGAGTTGGTAGGAATGGTGGAATGGGGTACCAACGGAATCGTGTCAGCAAAGCTTAATCTGGAATATTCGGGTTTTTTTTTAATATGAAGTCCTGTTCCGAGATTCGAACCTGGCTTACTCGAATGAGTGGCGTCAGTAGTGTAGTAGGAATGGAAACAGGGAACTGGGGATAGGAGACAAGAGTATCGGAATGCTGGTTGCATTGTTGAGTGCCAATTCTCCCTGTCCTAGGGGAACAGAGGATGGAATGGGATTTTTGGAGGGATCAAAGAGTCTGTCCGAGGTTGGAACAGGCCTTTCAAGAGAAGGGAAGATCGGCGTTTGTAGCAGTGACAAGATGCTGGTGTTCCTAAGGGATGCAAGCGTCCCTTCCCTCCCCCGTTACCAGACCAAGGTCTAGCAGGGGGAATGTAGGATGACGTGAGGAACATGATGGTGGTCGTGCTGGAGGCCGGAATCAATTTATCAAAGAGAGCGTACAAACACTCCTTGAGGAAGGCACTAGTAAGAGGAACCAGCGTTCCAGAGGAACGAGAAAGTGGGAGTCACGGACCAAAGGTTCGGTTCGAAACGGAGTCGTCTTGAGGAAAGAAGTGCAGACCGGATCGTGCTGGTGGCAACGAGGAACGTGGAGGCCGGAATGGACGTGTGAGGGACACACAGGCCAGCCAAGGCCAAAACAGGCCACAAGAGACCGTCCCAAAGGAACGTACGTTCAGGGAACATAGGAAAGAAGGAACGTAGCGACGTGGGAACATAGGAACGAAGGAACGTAGGTTGAGGTACGAGGATTGGACCTGTTAAGGAGCAGTGATTAGCACAGCTGCATAGGTTGAAGGTCGAAGAAAGACGAGCGGGCTGCATCGTTGAGTATATATCAGAGAAGAGGGCTGCGCAGTAGGATGCGCAGATGGTGATGGCGCGGAGGGAAATCATACCCTTTGATTTAAACAACAGCATCTAATGCCGGAGGGAAGGAAGGTGAAAGCTGACAGTAGGCGGTGAAACGGCCCAATCCAAGAAGGATGCGCAGAAGTAATGCACAGTGGGGAAGGGAGCCGAGGATGGGGAACGTTGCTCATTCGAACTAATCGGCGTACCGGCGCAACGATGACATGAGCCGCCCTGGGCAAGAGCCAAGGGGAACGGTAGCATAGAGGAACGGCGGCAGCGAGGAACAGAGGACCTAGGAACGTAGATCGGATGTGACGAATCCGGAACGGGCAAAGGAAGGCTGTTCTTTGTAATGGTGGCGAGGACCCGTCAGGAGGCAGAAAGGGAGCGTGCGGAACTGGAACGCAGGACCCGAGATGCAGCGTAGTACTAAGTGTTGAGTGACCCCGGAAGGGGAACGGAAGATGGGGACGATGCTAGATGGACGGCCCCAGAAGATGGGCGCCCTGGCACCAACCCTGTCTCGCTGGTGACAGACCCCAAAAGAACGGCCACAGCGCAAGATGAGTTCGGAACGGACGAAGAGGAATTGTCCATGACAGAATGCAGACAGTCGTTCAGAGCCCCTCCAACTCCAGAAAAACTGACTGTCGAAAATTTGCAAGGATATTGGAACAGTAAATATCCTTCACTTTGAAATTTAAGCGTAAAAAAACGTAAACATGGACTTGAATTTTCAAAGTAGGTGATGTGACATTTTTAAATCAGAATGAATAAATTCCATTGATGTACTTGTGGGGAACGGAACGGCCACCACTGAAGTAGGAATGAAGGTAACGTTCATCCGCGTGATGGCGGTATGTGGAATATCGAAGGGGATGAGAGCGACCATGCGTGGTGATCGCCCTAGGAGAAATGATGCCGACAGGGCGCTGCACTGGAGCTTATATAAGCTGGCCCAAGCCCGCGCATGCGCAGTACCGTAGAGCCCGGCAGGAAAGACAACACTCAATCTTCTAGGGGAATAAATACTCAAAGGGGGAAACTGCTATAAAACAGGTAATGTAAGTTTTAGTCGGTATTTAAAATGCCCCATGGTCTGGATTTTTTCCCCTGGAAGAATGCAAGTTGGAAAATGTAAGTTGCAACCGCGTTTGCCTTCCTGTTTGTAAATAGACTGCAGCTGCTGAAAACATGTATTATTTGAGTTTTTTGCTATTCCCCCAATGTGCACTAGCAGGGAAATATACGTTTTTAAGAGAAAAAATAAATATAGGGAAAAACAGAGACGACCAGAATGACAATCTCTTCCCTCCCAAACCCCGGCAGCACAATATTTAGGTTTTAACTCACAGCATTTTCAGACGATTTTTCCCACTTGATGCAAGCGTCCAAGACTCCAAGGAGAACGTGAAGTCGAGAGAAAGTTGTGCAGTTTTCAACTGCTTCAATCCACTTTTCTAACTGGCTCGACTGAAATTCTTCCTTTTTTTCAGCTGGAAAAAAAATTGAACACATTTTAATCAAAGTATATACCTTAAAGCCAACAGCAGGATTCATACTTGCCTGTAAACTTAAAAATCCAGATATTTTTCTTCGGTTTACATTGTCGTATCACGGTTAAAATATAGCGTTTTGTATAGCATTCTGTATTACAGGATGTTGTGTGCACGGTAAATTACGGCGATTTTGCAGCCTCCTGTATTACAGGAGGTTGTGTGCAGGGTTACAATATGGCGGTTTTGTAGCCTACTTTATTACAGGAGGTTGAGGCATGGTTAAAATATGTATTACACAAGGTTACAAAAACCGTCAGATTTAAACCGAGCACACAACGAAGTAAACCGAAGAAATAACGGTGCATACAAGTGCCTGAGGAAGACAGACGAACTGGATTACGACAACTTCATCATGACGGGTTACCCCGGGACTGGCTCCCCCAAAAAGTTCAACAAAACTTCGCACATTATTGATAAAATGAACAGAAACAAGTATTTGGATCTCTTTCTTAGGATGTTGTGGCCCGGAATAGGGCCGTTTTGTTAAAGATGAGGTCTTGCTTCCGTCTTCTGCAGGTCTTCGTTTCTGTATTAAATGCTTTTGTGGGGGGGTTTGGACGTCACATCTGGAATCCAGACGATGTTGCCCATCTTCATGTCTAGTCATGTCCCTGAAGTAGTGGCTTGTGAAGACAGTTTGGCTTCTCCATGATGCAGCTTGGAGTATTTCGACGATGGAGACTTGATTATGAAACGCCCATGCCCCGAGTTCATGTGCAGTGACTTTGATGTTGGCTGTGCATCTGATGTTCAGGTCATCATATGCCCTGTGAATTACTCTCTTGATCCTGTTTGCTATGGCAGCTGAGGTCACATTTGTGCCTTTGGTGAAGGGTAGAAATAGCTGGAGTCGACCTCTTCGGCATTCAGGATCAGATGTTCGTTTGATGTAATAGCGAAGGGCCCGTACGGGCAAAGTGTTCTCTAGGATTGTTACCAATGATGTTCGTGAGTGCAGAAATTATTATTGGCTTCAAAGGTTCCGAGTACTTTTGTGTCTTGGCACGAAAGTCAGGACGGGGCCTCAGGTGAATGAATTTGCAGTCATCGATGAAGAAGCAGCAAGCGGGGTCACTTGAGAGAGCTTGCATTTCGTAGCTTCTAAGACTGGTGGCAAGTGAAGTCAAGAACACCGTCTTCCTTGTGAGGTGATTGATATGGCAGGTTTGGATGGGTTCATATGGCTCCTTCATTAATGATTCCAGAACCAGTGGAAGGTCCCATTGGGGAAAAACTCTGTGATCGGAAGGTTGCTCAACTTCAAAAGTTTTCAGTAGTGTAGAAATTCGGGTCTTCAAGGAGATGTTTGTTTCCTGCAGCTTTGAAGACAGAGTTTCATTCAGAGCGGTAGACAAGGATGGTGGAGCCTTTGAGTCCGTCTTTGAAAAGGTCCGTGAAAAGACTAAGTTCTGGAATAGGGAGATGGGTTGGATTAACCTTCTTTCGCTTACACCAATGAAACCATCGTTCCCGGTGACTGTTGTAGAGTTTGTTGGTGGAGGTAAGAATTGTTTTGCTGGCGATTCTTGTGGCCTGTCTCTCCTGCCTCTTTGATAAGTTTGACGATAGTAGCCACCCGTGCAGATGTAAGATCTTGGAGTGCAGGCGGAACTTGGTTCCCTTCAGTTGGTGTAAGAACATCCGAGAGGTCGGGGAGTTTTCTTGGAAGATCTGTGATGAGGTTTAGGAGTTGGGGGAACCATGGGGCTGCTGGCCAATTCGGTGCGATTAGCAGGAATATCCCCTGGGTCTGTTCGATCTTCGTGAGGATTGTTGGGGGAAGTTTGAAGGGTGGGAAGAGGTAGGCGCACAGGTGTTTCCATGGAAAGGTTAGTGCATCTACGGCGTAGGCTTTGTCGTCCGGTACTGGGCTGATGAAGTGGGGAAGTTTGGCATTGTGCCTCGTGGCAAATAGGTCGACCACTGGCTTGCCCCATATGTTGAATCGAGATTCACAGATTGATGGTTTGAGAGTCCATTCTCCTGACGGTGGTTTGTTGCGAGAAAGGGCGTCTGCTATTACGTTCAGGTGCCAGGGATGTGGAGTGGTTGAACGGTTATGTTGAGTTCCTGACACAGTCTGAAAATTTCTGACATGATGAGGTGAAGAGGACGGGATCTGGTTCAACCTTCCTTCCGGATATAGGCCACAGCTATGGTGTTGTCGGCTTGAACTTGGACTATTTTGTTTGCTACAAGGTGCCGAAAGTGATCGAGAGCGTTGTAGATTGCTTTCATTTCAAGGACGTTGATGTGGTCGAAGTGCCAGGAGGCTAGGTTCCTGATGCTTCGTGTTGTTGGATGCATGCTCCCCATCCTGTTTGGGATGCATTCGTGAGCAGGAGAAGGACCGAGGATGGTTAGTGAAGCAGGACCATCTTGGAAAGGTTGGTTTTGTTTGTCCACCAATGCAGGCAGTCCCAAGGAAAGGTTCTGTCGCAGGGCATGGTGGCTTTGGAGGATGGGTGAGAGCCCCAGATGTCGATCCGAAAGTGGTGGAAGGGGAGAGTCATCCATCTGCCGTAAGGGAAGCGGTCGGCCATTGGGTCCATCTTCCCTATGGGGGAGTTGAGAGATGTGAGAGAGAGGTTAGCTGACTAGCGAAAGTCGAATGGATTCCAAGGTCTCCATTTTTAAGTGGGTGTTGTGCATGAACTGGTTGAGAGGCTTGAGATTGAAAATCACTCTTTCGCCGCCGGACTTCTTCGGTCTGAGGAATATCGAGCTGTAGAAGCCAGGTTTGGAATGATGGGGACAGAAGAAGAGTGCGATTACTTCTAAGGTTAGTGCAGGGGAAGGTCTGGTTGCAAATTCCCATAGAGGTGACGTTAGGAGATGGGGTTTCGTTATGAAGGAGGGTTGAAAGTCAAGGGACATTATGGAAAGGATTGTTTTGTCGGAGTTGATTCGATTCCAAGTCGGTTGTAAATGTTGGAGACGTCCGCCGGCCGGCGTGCTGTGAGTGTAGTCATTGACGGTGACAAGATTTGCTTTTGGAGGATGAGGTGGAATATCTGCTGCGATTGTCTGGTGTGGAGCTGCGGCGGTTCCTGTTGTTCTGAGGCCCCTGAACAGAGCGTCAGATGCGTGAAAGGGTTAGTTGGGAGGATGAGTTTGGTTGAGGCGTTTAAGTTGGACGTTGTTCCAATAGCAATGTCCCGACGCAGGAGGCTTGAATTAGAAAGTGCTGTGGTGAACCAGTTGAAGGCATGTACGGTGGCAAAAGACATCTTTTTGAACAGTTCGGTGATCAAGAAGTGCAGGTGTTTGATGTTTCGTTGGCTTGATTCCAGGGCTAGTCTTTCACAAAGAGCGTTAATTGCAGTGCCAAGAATATCAGCTTGGGACGCAGCGCGTATGACTAGGCTCAAAATCCTGTCATTTTCTTTAAGAACGCCAGTCGGAACATCAGCTCGTTTGGGGATGAAAAAGGCGGTTCCGAAATCTATTTCAGCTCCAGTGGCGAAGAATTCTGACTGGTGGTACGTTTCCAACTGCCTTGGATTTGCTGCGCCATCACCTGATGAGTGGAAGAACAAAGATTCCCGGCTGGTTCGAGGTGGAGGGGGGTCCTTGTCCAGTTTGAGGGGTTCACCTTTCCCTAAAAGAGAGCCTCCAGTGTGAAGCACAGTGGTGAGGAGTGTTGTTGATTGGCCGATTCTTGCCCTTTCTGTTATTCCTGTCTCGGAGATCAAAGCCTAACCCAGGTGACAGCCCTATGTTTTTGTTTGAAGGAAGGGTCGGTTCGGGCTTGTGAAGGTAATCGTCTGGAACAATGGCTTCGACGGCTTACAGGAGATCGAAGATAGGAATTGCTGTTGAGTCGATGTCAGCTTGTAAGGAATCTTCATATGGGTCGAGAGGCTGCCGTTCGAAGTTTACTTGGAGTAAGGTGCGCTGGTGTACTCCAAGGGCGGATGCCGAGTCTAAACCGTCATCACGATGGATAATGGCACTGAGAAGGCGTTGTAGGTCCAACGATGAGGTGGTTACGTTTCTTTGCCGGCGGTGATGTTCTCGGGGTTTGCTTTTCTCTTTTGGGAATCACTGTCAGACGATGCTACCCATTCACGAACATAGGAAGTGTCATGTGTAGCGGGTGGCAGGGCAGGGTTAGCGGGTTTGTCCTTGTAGGAGAAATCTTTATGAGGCTGTGTATTTCGCGAGACGGCGATTCATCGGGTCGATGATTCCGTTCACAGGATGTTGCGGACGAAAGATCCATCGGGCAGCAATTGGAATACGTGTTGAGCACTGGAGATGAGCCGGTCGATGAAGTGTGAGACAAAAGTCGGAGTTGACCACAAGGAATTGGTGACACAGTAGATCGGTGAGGGACTGCAGACATTGATGGGTGAGCAGGAGAGGGCAGAACTACGATGCTCGGGTCTACAGGCGGAGGACTTGCGAGTTGGGTCGGGGATCGACAAGTTGAGGAGTCCATGTTGGGGTTGGGGGGTTGAGTAGTCCATGATGGGCGAGAGACTTTCGACAAAAGATCTTTAGGGCGAAAGGCTTTCGACGAAAGATCTTTAGGGCGAAAGGCTTTCGACGAAAGATGTTCAGGGCGAGAGACTTAAAAGATGTTCAAGGCGAAAGGTTTCGACGAAAGATCTTCGGGCGTGAGATTTCCTAAAATACTTCTGGACGAGAGACTTTTGACGATGGATCTTCAGGGCGACCGGTGGGATCTAGAGGTGAAAAATGCTGGAGAGTTCTTCTGAGCGACTGTCTTCGACGAGAGCTTGAGGAAAAGAAATGGCCGCAGCGCCACGCCCGTCTTCTTTCATAGGAAGGCTGCGCATGATGCATGCACAGTGTGGTTGCGCATTGGCCGTCTAGAGAGCGAAAAAACCTCAAGACATAAAGAGCACCCAGGAACTGAATGCAATTAAATTTACAGGTAGTAGAAATTTTCGTGCTGACGACTAGAAACAATAAATTTTCGGCCCAGAAAGAACTTTCTTTTTTTTTATGACTTAAGAACTGATTCGTTTTATTTTTAAAAATTATAAAAAACATTTTGACTGCATACTTCTGATGTTGGCGTCACCTTTGGCAACTTGGAAACACAAGTAAGTTTCAACTAGACTTTGTTTAATCCTTCCGTTAAGAGGGATTAATTTAATGACCATACGGCATTGATCAACTGCTTAAAATAAGTCTAAGCATTGGACGAAGATATTTGTGGCGGTCTGTAGACGTATCTATCTTGCTGATACCAGCTTTCACGGACGCGTACAAAATTACAACAGCTTCGTCTTTTACCCTCTAGGGACGAGTCGCCCAAATGCACCCACTGTTGTTTTAATTTAACCCTCCGTGGGCCATGAACGTCATAAGACGTCCTCACCAAATGTGTCTGGTAGACCATGAACATCTTATGAGGTTCTTATTTTTCACGGTTCTTTTGTTGTACATGTATATGTTAATGACATTTTTTAAAAATAACTAACCTTGGGCCATGCAAAGTAAAAAAAAAGGTTCTCACGCCCTCCCGCATCGATTTTTTTGCAAGAAATAAAAATAATTGACGCGGCATTTATTAGTGACTTTTCCAAAGTCAACATTAGTCTGATCACTACTGTTTTATCAATGCTACGTAATCTACCGCATCAACTAAAAAGCTTCGCATCAAAATTTTTTGGGGGGGATTTCTGAAATCCGATGTATGTTTGCTGCGAATAAAAATTTCCGAAAAATGGCTTTTTAAATGCTGTGTTGAAGTAATCTGACCATTTTTTAAAAAAAAATTCAGTACGAAAACGGCACCTTTTTTTTTACTATAATTTGTGTTAAAAAATATTTTTAAAAACTTCATCTCTAGTCAGTTTTCAACTTTCTGTGCTTGAGAAACGAATGTTAAAAAAAAAAAAAAGCCTCATCCCTCACCAGTTTTCAACTTTCTGTGCCCGAGAATCATTTTTTTAACTCTGCTTGGCCTTACTAGCACAAAATAGGTGCATTTGTTTTAACACAACAAATTGCACATAAAAAGGTCCAATGCATGGTTTTTAATGATTTCATTAACCCTTTAAGGACTGCATTTGCGCTGAAGTCTCGTAACGGACTTGTAGAAAAAAATTGATGGTTTCTCACCCACTTGAAGTAAAGGAATGAAACTTGTGTCATATTTTCCTTAATGATCTGACCTTCATATCACATTTTAATATCAATTCGTTTCGCACTTATCACATTTTAAGTTTCACTGTTATTGGCTGGAAGTTTTCAATCTGACCTGTAGAAGACTTGTAAACAATGATTAAACAGCGGGCGCATTTAGCGCACCCGTCCCTAAAGGGTTAAGCAGACGATGTAGTTGCTTGTAATTTTCATCCGTCAATTATGGCCCATGATGGTATACTTGTGGACAAAACACGGCAAGCGAAGAGTTAAATTAACAGTTTTTCTACAGGTCAGATCAAAAACTTCCCGCCAATTCCAGTAAACCTAAAAAATGCGATATGAAGGACAATTTAAGGAAAAAAATGACACAGGTTTCATTCCCTACTTCAAGTTGGGGGAGAAGCGCAGATTTTTTTTCTGCAAGTTAATTAAATTTTAAAGCGTAAATGTAGTCCGTAAAGGGTTAAATAAAGCCAGACGATCAGGAGGATTGACAAGGTATTTAAGTGTGCGTGCGAGGAAGGATAATACAAAATTACCGTACTTAGTTACTTCTACTGTACAATTTTTTTTTTTTTTTGTTTTCCTGTTTCCATTACGGTGATTTGTGTATACTGTTTTTATTTAACCCTTTTGAGTCCGAGCCCCATTTTTTCAATTCGCGAGCGAGAAAGTCCATGGCCGCAACATGGATGCCATGAACAAGTTGCATGCCTCACGAAAATAAATTGTACTAAAAAACTATGCGGTCTTGGCGTATAAAAATTCGCAGACGTGGTAATTATATTGTAAATTATTGAACAGAAATATAATTAGGACCATCGTCCTACGTCTTCTTTATTTAAAAAAATCCTAAAGTTCGACTATGTAAACAGCGCTAACGAAAGTTTCAACTTACAGTACTCGGGACTGATAACATCCACTCGATATTCTTCGGTCACAACACCTGTTATTACTTCCGAAATCATTATTTTATGTTTTATTACCGTAAAAATAGTTTAAAGTTGCTTTATTCCCCCAATATTTACGATCGCTGAAAGCTCACTACCATTTCATCCTGAAGCATCCTGGAATGTGAATCGATTGACTCTCAATGTAATCGCAGCCATTATGCTACATTTCATCCAGTGCGGCCATATTGACCGGCTGCCCGCAAGCAAACGCGCTCCTGCTAGCGCCAATGAATACGACCTTGACTCGCTTCGCGTGACGTCACGAATGAACGGCCGACGGGTCACGTGCCGCAAACGAACCAATCAGCGCACGCTATCGGGAAGAATGTGAACAAGGGCCGTTGAAACAGCACTTTTCATTCGAGGAATACAGGCAGTGACGTTGGAGTTGATGACATCATTTTCGCGGGCTAGAAAATTGGGAATCCCCTCTCTCGAACGCGCTCAAGATGGCGGCTGCACCAAGGGCGGATCCAAGGGAGGGGCTGAGGGGGCTGCGGCCCCCTTCAAGGCAAATAAACACGGAAAAAATGGCGAAATTTTTTAAAAAATGCAGGTAAATGACCACAAAAATGCACGAAACAGATGAAAAATCATCCTGCGGCCCCCTCCAAGACTTCGTTCTGGATCCGCCCTTGGGCTGCACATTGCGTAGTTCCGGAGATACGATCGTTTGAACCGAGGGCTGTTTTCAGCAATCAAACACAATTTTCACATGCCAACAACATCGACTTAAGGTAATAAATAGATGATTTGAATTAAATAAACCAAAATAAACTTTAAATATATGTTCCAAAATACCTACTTAAATCGGAGTTACTCTCCGATGTACGCAATAGGATTTTTTTTTTTTAACAGGGCGTAGAACTCAGCGAACGATGTATCGTTCCTCCGACGTTTTCGGCGTCATATTTGAGCAACGATGTATCGTAGCTCGGACTCAAAAGGGTTAACCACTCATAAAGCTTACAAATAAACATATGAAAGAAAAAATTGTTCCGTCAGATAATCTTGAAAAACCTGTTAGTACAACAATAAAATTACTTCTACCAAATCTTGTTTGTAACATGATATTACCTTCAGGTTCTTCAGTGTCCCCTTCAGTTTTCATTACCGCTTTCTTGACGGCCATGATGCCCTGTAAAAACCGAGGCAGGACATTGGCTTGCGTTTCCAGAAGACAGGGTGTGAGATCACGAACAGTAGTGGCTGCCTGCAGCCGACTCTCCCACTGGTCCATGTTTGGAACACCTCCTAGAAGGCCTTTCTTCACACGTACTTCAGTTTCCATTAATTCCTGTTGGCACAGAATAGAATAAAAAAAAATAAAGACCGTTTACAACGTTAGGCAAACTGGTGGCAAAATTTGATAGTGGATCCATTTCACAGGCATGTTACCGGCTTCACATTGTTTTTCACGTAGGTAATCGATAAATTTTCACTTTTTTTCTTTATCAGTCAAACCCTTCTAGATTTGTGTGCATTGCACACATTTTTAAAGTTTTTTTCATGTTGCAGAGCAGTTTTGCTTTAAAATTCATTAACTTCTCACATCGTAGGAATTAAAATGGACACTTACACCACCAAAAGAATTGCACAAATGAACGAAAGTCAACTTGAATTTTCGGGGATTTCACCTGTCCTCTTCTTCGGAAGCACTTCTTACAGTCGATGATTTCACCTTTACATGTTGCGAGTTGCGTTCGTATCAAATCTGCCTCGTGCGTCAGCTGACCACTGATCTTTACGAGCCACCTTGTTGAGACAATCTTTTGATGGCGAGGGACTCCAGTGCTCAGTGAGTGCATTGTGTTGGATCAGAGTAGAACTGAGGACCTCTGCCAGTTGATGTCGGGTTGGAATTTCTTGTGATGTTGTGCTATTCCATTAAACTTCTCCCCGCTTTCATTTGTGCGAGGTGTCAATTTAATTCCCACTATCAACCTTTCATTTGCATTTAGTTTTCCCGAGCTTCTTTTGCACTTTGGATTACTCCTTTTGAAGACTCAATTTGAATAGAAAATAAACTCAACCACCCAATAGGCCACACAAATAACAATAAATGTTTCTCAGCTACCACCGTATCCTGGAAAACACCCCACAGTTTAGCGTTTTCTTTCCAATTAATTATTCACATTCTGACAGTGATGCCTGATATCACGTCAACTAATTAGAAAGAAAGACAAGTGTATTTCTTACCTTTCTAAAACCTTCTAATAATTCTCGGTCTCCATCGGATGGTTTCAACTCTAATCGAGTTGCCCTGTAAGTGTAAAGCACAAGTTTAGTTTCATGTAATATCGGCAACCGCAGCAAACTGGTGAGGCCATGCAAACTTACAAATTTGGTTTATAGGCGTACACACACATACATTTTTAAATAATCGTTCACAATACAAAATTATTTTTTATCCTGACCCAGCATAAAATTCCCAGCAAAATGAACATATTTTGTTTGCACAGTTTCTCTTTAATTTGTTAAGATAATAAGAACTAAGATGCTGCTTGACCCTGTGTTCCTATCATTGTTGCGATACATCATTGTCTGCCAAATGCGTGGTGACTACTTGATGTACGTGATACGCCATGCTCCTGCATTGCATTTCTATTGTCTCTGTAGTAGGCATGTGAGAAAGCAGTCTCGATTCGATTTTGAACAATTTTGCAACGAAAATTCTCGATTTCAATTTTTTTCCGATTTCGTTATTTAGACCCTATTCATAACAAGAATTCTGTAATATTCATAAAATCAACTTAGGGAAAAAAAAAAAAAAAAAAATCTGCACTTATTGCTGACCCCATAAAGAATTTTTTGGGGCACGTGAAGGTAAAACAAAGAATTGTTACTGGTCATCCCTTTGTATTAAAGAATATCTATTTTATTATTTATTTTATATGCAAGCTAAAGCAGTACCGTTGTTTGTCTTCGGTTAAAATTGCAGATAAACACAAATTTTTCGATATGGAACCAAGCAAACGGATGACCATTATAAAGACGTCAAATTACTTGTGTAGTTCAGGTTCGTAGTGATATCTGCTTGTGATTTGAGCATGAGGCAGAATATTTTTTCTTTTTCTTTACGTTTACTTGGGCTTCAGCCAAGGTTTTTTTTTAAATTAATAAAATTAAAATGGTTACACCATCCTTAAAATTTGTTTTATCGAGATATTATCAATTATCGTAATAATTTAAAAAAAAACTCTTATTGGGATAAAGATTTTTGTATTGTGCCACCCACAGTATTTAGTGGCTAAATTTTAGCGGCATTTAAAATATATTGTGCTATTTTGATTTAGGGGCACTGTGTATTCAGTGTTTTAATGCCATGTTCGCATTTCATGTAACATTCACAATCCAAGTGCAACTTGTTTACGGCAGCCGTGTTTTCACTTTGGTGTTTTTGGGGGAGAAATCAAACACATTAGGCTACGAAAAAAAAAATTGTTTTGGTTTAAAGGCAAGTTTACAAATTGAAGCACCAGGCAACTTGGCTTATTTGATTTAACTGACCACATTTCTTTGACATTTACTCAAAACTGAAGGCATTCAGCCTAAAAACATGTATAGAACCTTGATTACCCGAACTCCCATTCTTACAAATATCCAGAAATTTTGTGTTTTTTAGACACAGAATAAGCATTGACTTTGCTTTATTTATGTTCCTGGAGTCATTTCACGCAAAATTTTCTTTTCAGTCGTCGTGTACAATCAAGCATAGTTGACAAACACTAAAACTGAGTAAAGAAAAAGTTTTCCTGCTTTGCTTTGCGCGTAAATTGGATCATCCAATTTAATTTTTAATTATCCCAACACCCTTCGGTCCCAATTAGTTCGGATAATCGAGGTTCTACTGCAACTTGCAAATATGTTGCTAATGTCATCCAATATTTAATTTTTTTTTTTTTTTTTTTTTTTTTTTTAGTTTTTGCCAAATAACTTCCTAGTTGTTTGAGCCAGACTTGAAATTTGCACCATTTCGAAATAGTATACAGTAGACGCTGCTTATAACGAACTCGGTTTTAAGGAATTATTGCTTTTAAAGAACAGATTGCAAACAACCACTCCAACAGATTTAGTGCTATTCTCTTCCAGATATTAAGAATTTTCAGTTATAAGGAATCTTTTTCACTGTCCCTTGAGGTTCTTTGTAAGTGGCATCGACTGTATTGGAATGTACAAATCGGTCAAAATTTGATGAAAATATATTTTTTAGCGGGTGGACCAAGATTCAGATAAAATTTTTTGACCCGCAGTAATTAAAATAATCCGTTTGCGAGTGTAACCAAACAATTAAATTTGCATGTCCTTAGCTCTTCGAGGTTAGAGCTTTGCAATACATATAAACACAGCTTAGTTGACTAAAGTGCAGTAATAAAGCTTGGTTACCAGGTGCTTTCATTTCCGACTATCCATAACCAAATGACTAACCTCCGTTGTCCCAGTGCACGAACAACATCGTTGTATCGCGTTCTGAGTTTTCTCCTTAGACGCACTTCTCGTATGCCATCTTTAGATAACGCCTTTACAAGCTGGTCTACTTCTTTCACAGTATCGTATTGGAACCATAGGTTCTGGCCGTATGGAGGAACACTACAAAATATAATTAAGTAATGTGGCAAACACATCTGACGGGAAAATGAAAACATTTACTTTGCTAAATTCCAATGTACATACCTGGTTTCAACTGGGGGTTTCTTCTTCTTGAGCTTTGACAATGGCTCATCTTCACTGTCACTGTCTCGAACCATTTCTCCGGCATTATCTGGATTACTAGGAACCTAGCAAAGAAATACATCTTTAGGGTCGCTTTAAAAAAAAAGAAGTCGTTTTTTCCACTCCATCATTTTTATAAAAACGTTGGTGCAGGCGGTTACATATTTACATTATTATTTATTGCATTCTAGGAGCCTAAAAAGCATCCCAATTGTTATGCAATTACCACTTAAACTAATTGGTGTACCTGTTTTCAAAGATGAAAGTCACTCTTGGTTGAAAACGAGGATATAGGAGGAAAACCACCACAGTTTTAGGGACTTGAATGCATTTTTACTTTTTTAGGTTTGCAAAGCTAAAAAATGTGGAAATCAGCTAAAACGAGGAAGGAAACTCGAGGGAATCAGCTGAAACGAGGAACGTGCCTGCTGTTTTCTAAAAAATATTCAGCTGTTACGGTTTTTGAGTAGGTTATCTGTGCTATTGTGTCTTTTTTGTGAACTGTTTTTAGTCATTGCTGAATAACTTAAAACTATTTAAGCTATCAACCCAACCTCAGCACCATTTGAAAGCATTAAAAAAAAAAATTAAAAGTCAAAATTGGTTAATTTTTGCCAAAATATCCCTAAAAAAAAACACCTAATTTTATTTAGAACTCTGTACACGGAGGTTGAATAAAATAGTGCTTGCCCATATTTACATCTTCCATTGAAAATATTGCCCTAGCTTCTATCGTGGTTGTGGATGGGTTTGTATGTTAATTACCTCTTCGGAGCTTGAGATCGTCACCTGCCTTGGTTGATGTGTCTGCTGGTTGAGTTCTTGCTCACTTGGTATTTTGATTTTATGTTGTTTGTCTTTCATTAAACCCTGGTTAAGTGCTAATGTTATTAATTTTTAATGAGATAAGAAATGTTGATCTTGTGAAACAAGTACTTTTTATTAATCAACTTTGTATGTTTTCCCCCGATTTTTACTAGAATCGCTAACCAGGAGTGTGTTCCCTCTTTCGCCGCCGCAACTGTGTGTCGCAAGAGAGTGAATTATGACGTCAATCAGTCAACGTGAGTGTCTTGTTGTGGCCACCGCCGATGAAGGTGGTCGGCGATGTTAAGAAAATGTAAATGTGAGAGATGCGTACTTTACCGTCCGGGGACTTACGGACTAAGACGACGATGCTAATCACTAAGCATGGTTCTCCCTGAACTCACTTTTTGAAAGTAAAAGAGATTTACTCGTTACTAAACTATCCCAGCAGTCTATGCCAGAATTCTCGAAAACTTTTGCCTGCATGCCGAGCCAGTAGAAAGGCTTAGTAGAATGTCGTAATAACACGAAACGTCGCAATTACGAATTGGCTTTAGTGTCACATGAACGAACGACGGAAAACGATAGTAAAAATTGTTTTCGTTAGGAGTACTTTAACCATTTCGAGCCTAAGCGACGATATATCGTCCCTCACCTGACAGCTCAAAAGGTCTAGACGAATGATATATTGTCTGCTCAGTTCTAAGCCTTGTTAAAAAAAAAATCTAATTGCGTACATCGGAGCTGCAATTCCGGTTGAATTAGATATTTTGGAACGTATGTTTTCAGTTAATTTAATTCAGTACCACCTTAATTGATGTTATTGTTGGCACCGTCACCAACATTGACGTGAATTTGTTTTGTATGCTGAAGACAGCCCTTGGTTCAAACAATCCTATCTTCCGAACAACACAATGCACAGCCGCAATCTTGGTCGTGTTCAAAAACTTCAGGAAAGGGGATTCCCGTTTTCCTTGTCCGCGAAAAATGATATCAATTCCTAAGTCACTGCCTTTATTCCTCGAATGTGCCGTTCAAACTCTTCGATATCGCGAGCGCCAATTGGTTCGTTCGAGCCACGTAACCATTCATCGCGAAGGGGCCCGTTCACTACTGATGTCACGCGAAGCGAGTCAAGGTCATGTCCATTGTCGCTCGCAGGTGCGCGTCGCTTGCGAGCAGCCGGTCATGATGGCAGCCTACGGAGAATAGGAAGTGTGCCTTCAACGTTCATGAAATGAGGAAATAAGCAACTTTAATGTACTTTTACGGAACAAAACATAAAATAATGATTTCGGAAGTTGTAACAGGAGTTGCAATGAAAGAATATCCAGTGGATATTCTCATTCCGAGTACTGCAAGATGAAATTTTCGCTAGCGCTTTTAAATAGTAGAGTTTTGAGTTTTTTTTTTTTTAAATGAAAATGTAGGACGATGGTCCAAATAATATTTCTGCTCAATAATTTACAATACAATTATTAAGTCTGTGAATTTTTATACTCTTATACGGCTTAGTTTTTAATTACAATTTGTTTTCGTGAGGCTTGCAATTTGTTCATGGCAGCCATGTTGTGGCCATAGCCTTACTCAGCAGAACTTTCCAAATGGCGTTAGGCCCGAGAGGGTTAATATCTCTATTTACCGTCTTTAGTGTCACAGGAACGAACGAAGGAGAACTATACTGAAAACTGTGTTCATTACGAGTACTTTAATATCTACGTTTACTCACCTGTAACTTGTGTTTATTCAATTTGTGCAATATTGGAAGATATCAGCGCTATTCTTACAACACTCACTTCATGTGTAACTTACAACAAGCAAAAGGGCATAGTCTTTGTTTACCTCGGAACAGTCTAGATTTACTGTCTGCAGCATTGTTTTATAAAACGAAAGGTTCATGTCAATAATATTATTTTTAACACTCATTTGCTGCCAGGAATGTTGTCTTTTAAAATTAAAACCCACTTAGCCTAATGATTGAGTGGGTCCTTTAGACCCACTGTTAGCCTTTGATTTCAGCATTCATCGCTAAAGAGTGTAAGGATCGAAATGAGCGGTATCGCATCGCAATTTGCACCACTAATTCAAACTTTAGCGATGCAAAATTAAATAACGTATCGCAGTTTAGCGACAACTGTATTTCAGACTTGGATCAGAATCGTCTTAACGTGCATTGGATGCCATAGTCTTGACCAAGCATCCAGGCGTGTAGCAAAATAAAAGTGAAACAAAAATGGATAGCCTATTGTTTCAAATAAAGTAAACTTTGTATTGTTTTTTTACCAAATAAATTACTCTTTAAAAAGTTGCTAATCATTTTTTCGTTACTGCTACGCAAATTTGTCTTTTGTATCGCATTTCTGCTATGCGATTTTTTAAAGACAATTCGAGCCCTGGAGTGGCATGTTTTTTTTTTTATCATTTCAGGCAGTATTTCACAGAAATTGTAACACTTTAGCAATGTTAACAAGCAACCAGTTACTAACCGTTGCAGTTGGACTTGGTTTCACGTTGTAGTCAATGCAGTCAGTGACCCATCCCTTCTCAAGAAAGAGACCTGGTGTTCCGTGACTGAATAGCCAATACCGGGTGTGGTTGCGGTCTGTGCCCAAATCCGATTGCCTCAGGACTAGACGAGCTGCAGTGATGGCTTCCTGCAAATGAAAAGAACTGCATTAAGATAATGAGATATGCGGTCAAAAACATTTTGGACAAAATTGTCAGGCCTTAAAGTTGTATTTACAGTATTATTACCCACCATCAACTTTAATAAGAAAATAAGAAAATTTGGAAGTAGCCAAGTTGTACTTTCTTAGATATGAACAACAGTGTGCTTCACTGAGGCTTACAACTGTAGCTGATCGCAGGTAATGGGGTCTGCTCATCGAGACTTGTAAGCTTTTCCTCAATGGAGAGGAACACAATTTTTTCAGCGCTCCAAGACAGGTCGTGCCAGAGGACACTGCTTTAAACTGAACAAACCATCGGTTAGGTCTTGATGTGCAAAAGAACTTCTTTTCCGTTGTGATTGTCAAGGCTGGAACTCTCCCGATAAGACAGTTTTCAGTGACTGCCATACAGTTAACACTTTGGATCCTAAAGACGTACTGGTACGTTTTCATTAATTGTTACTGAGTGCCTAAGACGTACTGTTACGTTGCACACTTTTGATTTACTAAACAAAACTGTGGAGGCAGTAAGTCCGCTGTGGCTTAGCCAGAGTCTTTGTTGGTCATATTAGTTCACTTTTCAATCGCTAGATGGCAGAACCATGTAGTAGAAGTTCTGTTTTTAGGGTTCTAGCTGGAGTGTCTTTTTTGAAGTGAAAGCCAACATGACGTTGTCAGACAAAATTGAAAGTGAAACTGGCAATTTTATTGAAAGTAACACGCCACAGAGAGGCTCGAATTCTGTCCCAGAAAGTGATTGCAGTGAACAAATATTATTATGGCTAACTTGGAGTGTTTATTTCAGACTTGAGCAGCTTTGTTTGTCACTAGTGTGCTTCGCAGTACTTTTGTCAAAATACAAATATTTCGTTTTTCCTCCTATTTTTTACAAAAAGAAATAATTTTTTTCTTTAATTATCACCTAACTTTCCAAAAATTGTGCCCTTTCATCTACTATCTCAAAAAGAAATTGTGTTAATTGGTGAAAAACTAACTGAGTTGTCATTTTTTTTTGTAAGACGCTAAAATAGTCAGGACCGGCACATATGCGTAAAACATTATGTCAGGCTCCAAAGAGTTAATACATTGCAGCGATGTCTCGATAATACCATGTAAGCCTTCAAGGTGCCAGAAGGCTTTCCCCCAGCAACAAGCTCATTAGCTATTAATGTATTTAATTTTACTGCTATTATTATTATTCAAAGACTACCATGATCTTTGTGTTTTACTCGTCTTATATTTATGAAGTGTGGCAGTGTAATGTAATGTAATGGCGTTCTTAAATGGGCAGTACCATACGTTCACCGTGAACGGCAACAAATCCACACCATGGGGCCGTTCAAGTATTACGTCATCAAGAAATTGACCATTTTCAACCCCCCTTGTCATCAAATGCTCAACCCCCTCCAGCATTACGTCATTTCTAACTTTATCCCCACCCCTCAAGAAGGGGTGTTTTCCCTGTATATCTAGTTTTCTAAGGACTTTTTTTCTTGCGTATTTCCACCCTCTAAAATTTTGTTTTACTGAGGTAGCGGTGCTTATGTCATCAACTGGCCAACCCCACCCCCTCTCCTCGTCAGCAATCGTCACCAGTACGTGAACCCCATTCCCCCTTCTAGATGACAGTATACAACGGGCCCCCATACAATGCCAAGGCTACTTGAACTGTTCCCTAATGAGTTTGACGACTCAATTGAAAACATTTCTATGACTCACGAAGTGTTTCGGATGCTGAGTAAGCAATGACTACTGTACCTCATGGTAGAAACTTCATGACAGCTAGAATGAAATTGTACAATTTGAAAATTTATTGCAGTTAAGTTCCTGCCCGCTTATGACTGTCATGTAAAATAGTTCCAACCAGAACTGGAGCTAGGAATTGTTTCTGGGGGTGCAGGTAGCCAATTTGTTTGCTTCCACCTTTACCGGGGATTTTTGGCCCACATCCAACTTACTTGGTGGTATGTCACTCCAAATAAATTTACAAAGCAAATTTTTGGCCCCTAATTTTATTGGTGGTATTTCCTCACGTTGAATTAACTGAGCAATTTTGTTGTCTCCGTTTCATGGTAACAAGCAATTTTTTGCACCCCCATCTAACTCACTGAGCAGGAATTCTGTCCTTTCAAATTTACTGTGCGTGCCCCCAACCCCCCTTGTATGAATGCAGCACCCCTTGCTTTTAGAAATGTTTCTGCTTTAGCTTAGTTTTAAAATTTCTTTTTACCCAAACACTAAGGCTGTACCGATCAGCATTTTTTTCGATCCGATCAGCCACAAATTGATTGGGGTACCGATCCGATTTAACCGAACCGATCGGTACAGATTTTTGACATTTTTTTTTATGGTTTACATAAACTTGTAGGCTAATGCAAACATTGGAATAGAGTATTTTGACGGCTTTCCTGCCTGGCCGGCTAAACATTGTTTCTATTGACTGGAGGAACCATACATTACCTATGTTTTTGTTGCATTCCTTTCCTGAGGGATGCTTCTTTGGAGGTTAGAAAAGTTATTGCCAGATGGCCAGCTACGTAACGCTGCGTAACGTGCATGCGCGTGTGGGACCCCCTCTTATGAAAGCACTTAGGCGAGGCCAGCCGACCATCTTTTTTACCCTCTCGATCAGTCAGGTCAGGTGGTGACTCAAGAGGGGAGGTAGGGCGGGTACACGTAATGTATGTTTCCTCCAGGCAATAGAAACAATTTTCTGCCGGCCAGGACAGGAGGGCCAGCAAAATACTCTTTCTATTTCCCTTCGGAAACAGAGTATTTTTGTTGCATTCAACAGACCTCGTCAACTATGGTGGAGGGGTCCACTTGACGGGTGCCCTACGGTTACGAGCTAGCTCCCCCAAAAAATCAGAGCTTTTTGCACTTTTTGAAAACATAGGAGTTGTGGCTATAGAAGTCGAGGATTAGATGGAGGATTGAAAGTGTATGATGAGTCTTGCTTCAGCTTTAGGACATCTGTTTCAAGACATTTACTTCAAAACATCTGCCTCAAAACATCGGATGTTTCCACTGCTTAATGGGGGATTGGATAACACATGTGGCAGTGACTGTGGATTCCAGACAGTGTAATCCATTTTCTTGTTTTATCGTGTTCATGAGGAAATGGCTTGTGAGGGACTGATTTATTTTCCCAAGATGCGGTTTCCAAGACGTCTGAGACTGCGATGTTGATGTGGGAGGTCTCGTGTGCCGATGTCGGACATAGTTCATATGTTCATGTTTGATGGTCGTTTGTTGATGTCTTTGTTGGAGTTTTCTGCGACAGACTTGATCCATGAGGCGGACATTGTTGTAAATGTTATGCCGGGGAAAAACTTGAGGGGCTAGGAAGAGTTGGTTTATGACTCTTGCGAAATCCTTGATGTTTGTTGTTTTGATTTGGAACCATTAGACAAGTGTTGGATAGAGAAGCCTTTCGGGTTCGATGGCAGTGATGCTCTTGGTGTGGGCTTGCCAGTTGATTGAGAAGGCTTGTAGCTCCTTTGGTTTGACTCGGCGGTGGTTTAAGATGTTGGGGGATAATGTTGAGGTGATTCTTTTCGATGGGGACCCTAGAGTGACTATTAGGTCCCAGTTAGGTTTTATCAGAGCGATCCGTCGGAAGATTGTTTAGTGCTGTTCTGTTGGACTGGATTGTATAATCCTGAAATCGTTGAGCAAGCTTTTCCTTTTTTTTTTTGGAAGGTCTGATGCAAGAGGCTTGAAGATTAACCCTTTGTCATGGGAAAACTGGTGTTGAGGTGCTGTCTTCGTTTTGGACAACCAGCCCCAGACAAGCTGTCAGAGGCTTGAAGAGAAGCTCGTGTCTTCACGCACAACATGATTGTTGGTTCATGGTGAGACTAGATGATAACGTTCGTCTTGCTCTTGTGTTTGATGCGTGAGTTGGTCACGTTTGAGGCCAGTTGACTTAGTTGGGTCATGATGACGTGAGTGTTTGACGTGGATGGCAATCGTCTTGGACGACGTGTGGTTTGTGGTCCCGATCGAGACAAGCTGTCTGATTTTGGTTTAGACTGCTTGAGGCTTCCGTCATTGGGTGGGTGTTTGTCACGAACCGTGTAAAGAATGATGGTTGTCTTGATCTTAAGTTGATGCTAGATTTGTGAATTGTGGTAGAGACAAGCTGTCCGAGACAAGCAGTCTGATTCTTGGCTTCAGTTTTTGAAACTTCCCTCATGGGTTTGAGTCACGAATGAGGCGGGATGACGATGGCCGATTTGATCTTCAGGATGATGTGCGATTCGTGGATCATGGTCGAGACAAGCTGTCTGATTCTTGGCTTCAATTGCTTGAAACTTCACTCATAACGTGAGAGTTAGTCACGAATGAGACGGGACGACGATCGTTTTGATTTTCAGGATGAAGCGTGATTTGTGGCAAGTCGTTAGGTTCTTGTCAAAAATATTCCCTGACTTGATGTGGGTGTGTTCTCGATTGGGCTGAACTGTCTGAGATAAATCGAAGTTACAGTTACGATGAGACGAGAAGGTGATATGGGGCGTCATGTCTTGTTCTTCTGCTTGTTTCGAGGATTGGTGATTTTCAGACCAGCTATTGGTTGTCAAAGTTTTAATTTTTATTTGTATTTTTGATGCTTGAAGCATTCCACGTGACAAGAGCGTTTTTCAGAAAGAAAACGGTTGTCATGGTTTGGCTTGGCTTGGATTTTTTTTTTTTGAGTGACGCAATTTGATGACGGTTGTGTTTGTCTTCAGGTTGTTGCGAGATTCGTTGATCACGGTGGAGAGTAGCAGTCCGATTTTTAGCCTCACATGCTTGGAGATTCACTCGTCACGTGAGTGTGACAACGTGAGTGAGCCGAGGCGATGATGGGTATCTTGATCTTGGATGACGATCGACAAGAGCTGTCTTGGGACAAGCTATCTGATTCTTGCTTTGATTGCTGGAAAATTTCACTCATAATGTGCGAGTTAGTTGTGAATGAGACGAGACGATGGCAGTCCTGGTCTTCAGGTTGATGAGTGATCTTTGGATCACGGCTGAGAAGAGCTGTTTGGGGGGCCTGTAGTCTGATTCTTAGTTTTAGTTGCTTGAGACTTCACTCATACGTGAGCATCAGTTGCGAACGAGACGTGGCGACGACGATCGTCTTGATCTTCAGGTGGTGAAGACGAGCTGTTCTCGATAAGCTGTCTGATTCTTGGTCTCTATCGTATGAAACTTTACTCATGACGTGAGTGTAAGTTACAAATAGGACGAGATGACGACGAACGTCTTGACCTTGAATTCATGCGTAGGTAGTGATCATGGTCGAGACAAGCTGTCTGATTCTTGGCTTCTGTCCCTTGAAATTTCTGTCATAACGTGAGTGTGAGTCACGAACGAGATGAGACGATGATGATCGTTTTGATCTTCCAGTGGTGAAAGACGAGCTGTCCTCGACA
This sequence comes from Lithobius niger, assembly GCA_023313725.1. Taxonomy (NCBI): domain Eukaryota; kingdom Metazoa; phylum Arthropoda; class Chilopoda; order Lithobiomorpha; family Lithobiidae; genus Lithobius; species Lithobius niger. The sequence goes on from JAHWFP010014328.1 coordinate 27,086, forward strand.
AGCTGTCCGATTCTTGGTCTCAATGATTTGAAATTTTACCCATGACATGAGTGTAAGTTACAAACGGGGCGAGATGACGACGGACATTTTGACTTTGAATTCATGCGTGAGTGGTGGAGCATGGACGAGACAAGCTGTCTGATTCTTGGCTTTAGTTCCTTGAAATTTCAGTCATAACGTGAGTGTGAGTTCCAAATGAGACGAGGTGATGACGGCCATCTTGACTTTCAGCTTCATGCATGAGTCGAGGATCATGGTAGATAAGCTGTTTAATTCTTGGCTTAGGTTTGCATGCTTGCTTGTTTGCATGTTTGGCTGCTTGCTTGCTTGTTTGCCTGTTTTTTTTTTTTGCTTGTTTGTTTGTTTGCTTGCTTGCTTGATTCCCTGCTTGTTTGTTTTGTTGCTTGCTTGTGAAGACTTTAGACGTTGGATGAGTGTCAGTCACGTATTAGACAAGGAGCAGTTTGTGTTTATGTGTTCCGGGTGAGACTAGTTGCTTGAGACGAACTGTCTAAGCTGAGGCTTTGAAGGCTGAGACAATGTGCTTGTCTTGGCTTGGCTTGAGTGTTTGTCTTGGGCGGAGAGATCAAACTTCAGAGAAAACGTTTGTTTTTCTCCTTCATTTGTGATCTTAATTCTATCTTTATTGATTAGAACATGATTGCGGGTTGGTGATGGAAAGAGGCTCGAGGACTAAGTCGGGAGACATGAGCTAGCCATGTTTGAAGAGGGCGAAGCAGCTAGCCGCAGGGCAGGTGCGTATGCGAAGCGCGGTCAAAAACGTAGGCGAAGGCACTAGGGAACGCAGGCTTCGAAGGGTTATGGCCTGGTGCGGTGGGAAGTTGAGTAAAACATGTCGTCGTCCCAAGGGAGGTACGTCCGTGGCGGCGTACGATCCGATGGTGGAGATCATTGAGGTCGGACGCGAAGCAGCAGAAAAACCAAGAAGCGGTCGACGTCGAGTAGGATGGTCGAGAGCAGCAGATGCTTGGCGGGCGTAGGCGAAGGTGAAGCGGTGGGAGCGGAAGCCGTGGTTGATTCAGGAAAACAGCAGGCGCAAGCCTTGCAAACGAAGGTGCAGCCGTTATAGGCGAAGCAATCGTTGAGTCACTTCATTTGTTTGAGGACAAGTAGGGCCGAGAGTGAAGCGTAGGCATCAGCGAAGGTGAATGCGTAGGCGTAGCCGTTGGTAAAGCTGTTGGGGAGGCCGTAGCTTAGGAGGGCGGGGGCGAAATGCGAGAGCGTTTGCGAGGTGGATCTGGGGCGCATGGATTGCTGGTGAAGGCGACGGCGCAGGCGTAGGTGCTTCGGGCCAAGGGTGCCTTGCTGAAGTGCGTGATCATGCCATGGAGAACACTGGCGGTTGAGCCGAGGGCGAAGAGGGCAAGGTGGGAGGTGCGAAGGCGAAGCAAGGTAGAAGGCGCAGGCGAAGGCGAAGATCTTCAGAAGCGAGGGCGAAGGCGAAGTTCTTCAGGGGCGAAGGTGAAGCTACAGAGAAGCGAAGCGACCGTCGCGGTCGGCTGGAGGAAAAAATGATGGCAGGCTGGCCTCGCCTGAATGCTTTTATAAGAGGGGTCGCGCATGAGCAGACCGGGTTACGCAGCTGGCCATCTAGCGACGACTTTTCTAACCTCCAGAGAAGCATCCCTCAGTAAAGGAATGCAACAAAAACACAGGTAATCTATGTTTTCGAAGGGCAATAGAAACATTTTTTCTATCCAAACAAAAACAAATATTTGTCAGTTATTAACTTTAGACTACACAATGTAAAACATGTAGACCTAGCCTGAATTAAAACGAAAGGTAACAAAACATGTGGTGAAATAGAATTTATTTATTGTCACAGTCCTGATAAAAATCAAAGTCTGTAGGTTTTTGTTTGCCAAACTGATTTTGGCCGATCGGCACAAAATCTGTACGGTACAGCCTTACCAACTACCCAAGCTGCAGCCTTTTATGCGTTGCGTTGGTGAGTGTGGTGACATTTTGTGTTGCTGCGGTGAGTTTGTTCTAACCTGCTGCGTAGGTTACGACTCCAATCTGGCCATCAAGAACCACTTAGCCTTACAATCCATGGCCGGCAGACATGCTGGATGCTGCTTATCCTCATGCCTGCGGGTTTCATGCCACATGGTCCAGGTGGGCTGCTCTGGGCATCACCGGTCAAAGACTTGAAGAAAGCTAATCCGATTTATGTCATGTACTTTTGTTTGTTTTGCATTAATAACTTTGTATTTTTACACCTTTGCAGTAGTTCACGCCATAAGGTAAACCTGACCAAGTGAGTATATAGTCATATTTAATGGGCCAATAATAATTTAGTGTTTTGCAAGAATTTCTTACACGAATGAATTAATTTCTGCAAATTTTCAGGTTTCGTTAACATAATTTGTGTTCTTTACTTATGTTAGAAATTTTGCCTCTCAGCCTGGTTTTCTAGGGAAGGGGGGAGGGATGGGCTAGCTCCGGTGATGTTTTCAACTAGGATTGACTATAAAAAAAAGGATTAATTCAGTAAACAGTTAGAGAGAAATTTTTTAAACAATTAAAGATTAATCTTAAGTCACGTCGGCTTATTTGGCTGCAGGAAAAGTTTTGTGATGATTTCAATGATAAAAGTATTCTATGATTTAATATCAACGTATTACTCTCAGCTGGGGGAAAAACCAATGAAATGACAGTTTTTTAGGTACAGTTATGATTAAATGAGAATTAGCAATGAAACCTACGATCATTCTTCATAACCCTACCTCAAACTGCTTCTCAAAAGTTTCCTTTTCTTTCACTTTTTTCTGAGCCTCAGCCTCTTTCTCTCTCCTACAAAGACAAAAAAAAAAACGCATTACAGTTTGCAAGTAAATAAAAAATCTGCCGTAAGAGATTTACGACCAGCCCAACATAAGTTTTTTGACGATATAGCACCAGACTACCAGAGAGATATTTACGATTATTTTTCTGAAAGTGAAAATGACAGAAGAAAGTAATTCTGGCCCAAAATAAATTTCTAAGTACAGTGATACAACAGTCTAAATACTTCAACTCTAACCACCGCCTCCTCCTCTAGGTGACCAGTTTTGGTGTTCTGCTACCGTTATGATAAAAATACTATACAAATATTAAACGATGCCTAAGTTTAGGTTATTAAAAGAACCAGGGTTCACACACACAATGTAAGAAGAATTTTCACACCCTTTCAAGACTTTTAAAGAATTTTTTTTTTCATTTCTCCATAAAACAATGTAAATAAAAAATTGCTAAGCAGACCTTTCTTTTTCTTCTTGTTGACGCTTCTCCTTCTCTTCCATAGCTTTCTTGGCCAATACCCGACGTCGCTTGATGACCGAAACAAGATCATCGTCTTCGTTATCGGGAGTATCGACCTGTTCTTTGACTTCTTCAGGAGGAGGCAATGGCGGAGGTGGTGGTGGTTCGTCGACTTTCCCATAAAAATCGGTTATCGTCAAACCTATTATAACAAATAAGTACATTCACAAGATTGAATGTCTACAAAACCAATCCGGGCATAAGATGTTTGAACTATATTGCTATGGCTCATACTATGAAAACTTCGACTCGTTATAAAAACACCGAAATGTTTGCAGTTTTAGTAAATTAGATTACCTAATGGAAATTTTTGATAATTTTTTATATTTCATTTAAAGGGATTTACCTCCCAGCGCCATTTTTCTCGATCCACCACATCAAGTATGGCCCCAAAGGTCTATTTACTTACCGTTAGTCTTTTCCTTGCTAAAAAACCGTTTTAAAATGTGGCGTCTAGGAGTTTTCTGTTGAATATTGTTAACTATATTTAAGAACGACCCGTAACTGTATGATGCATTGCGCGCGTACAATAATCATGACGTTTCATCTCTGTGTGTACATCTACTAATTTTCTAATAATTATCATGAGATCTAAAATCTAATAGACTAATGCGGTAAAAATTAAAATTAATTATTCCAATAGATCGCCGAAGCAAAATTATAAGACGCTAGCCTAGAAAATTATGAATTGTGATTTTAAAATAAGAGAATCATTCCAGTTTGTGACGACACAATCGTTGACTTGATTCTGTCTCGTGTACTATTCCCAAAGCCAACCGAGACAGCAGCTATGCGAGGAATGCAACTACCACCCCAGCCGACCTTGGCGCTGTAATTGCTCGATGACGATCTGCGCGTAGCTGTAATTTGGGACCCGGAATGTTGTAAGGCAGGCCGGGTGTCCCTTTAAACGTTTAGCAAAAATATGTCACAATGAAGTATCTCATTGTTTTTACAATGAAGTAGCCCTCAGGGGTGCAGAAAATCCTTACTGGACAAAATTTCCCACACAATTTTCCTACTGATTTTTAAAATTTCCACAGATTTCTGAAATTTCCCGCGAACCTCGTTCTAGCGTTCTGGCATATTTTGCACCCCTGGTAGCCCTCATTGTTTTTTTACAAACTTATAGGTGTCCTTTTTGCTTTAATCTTCATATTGTACCTTGTGTACAGAACATACATAAATAAATAATAAAAAAATGGTCCCTCCAGTGAGTTTCGTTGCAACGAGTTTTGACTGTACACTTTAAAGGTACATGCATCCACGTTGGCTTCCCTGTATGACTCGGTTTTGCGACAATAGTTCAAATGTACGTAAATGCTGCCAACACTTTCATTTTCTTAAGAGGATTTTGCGACATTAACTCTAACCTGTGAGTTGCAAACGCTGTTCTCAATGGGTGGCACGTCACAACGAATGGATTTATGTCCTTTTATTTGGTTTTCATAAATACTTCTTAATGCTTAATGCTTTGACTAACAACAAGGTCTCGTCGAGACAATTAAAGTGGTTAAGTGAAAAATCAAAATCAGTCAAAATTAATACCACTAATAGCCGTTTGTAGCGCTACTGGTTAATCAATAATTTCAATGAGGCGAACCAATTTGGTCGCCAGCATCAAGGTAAATCAAGCAACTAACAGCCTGGATGAATGAAAATGGCACAAAGAAGGGGTCCGAGAACAGTACCCTGCAGCACAATAGCAATATAGACCAAATTACAGAGATTGGATATAACAGCTAATAATTAAGTATTAATTTCTGACTTAGCTTTCAAAATTAATATTGCACAATTTTGGGGGGAAAAAACACAGATTGTGTTTAGATGAAAAAAATAGAACGAGCAATGGTCTCAAAGCTATCAATTGGCAGAAAAATCAAACAAAATGTACATTATTTACAGTCAAGCAACATTCGACATTAAGTCAATATTTCAAAAGTATGCAAATTGCATATTAAAGTCGTTTATGTAATGGATCTCGGCAGTTCTTTTTAGTTTAAGGAATGCAAAACGTCCAAAAAATCGTGTGCACGTAATTTTTCAACACTCTTATAATGTCCAATCCGAGAGAAGATAAATGTGGACTCAATCATTGAAAAAACAAAAACTAACCTTGCTCTTTCTTCACTTCCTTTCCATCATCCTTTTTCACTTCGGCTGTTCCTCCTTCTGTTGCTGCATCTTTCTCTTTCTTTGTTTCTTCAAGAGCTTGTTCTTTCTTCGTTTTACACTGAGCTAACTTTTCTCTCCTAAATAACAGTATAAATACATAATATTTTTATGAACACACCTCATATTTTTTGCATACATACATACACTAAGGTGCGCCTATACCGATATTGTATTGTCACGGTTGCGAGTTTTCTTTATAAAGCATTGCTAGTTAGGAATGCGGACATCTTGATGCAGTTGGTAAGGGTCGAGCGACCTACATTATTTTGTCCTCTAAGAATGGTCTACAATCTACGACCATTCCTTCATGTAATTCTCCGCCATTAAAATCATGTCTGTTGTATAAAGACCGTTTCGTCATGCTTATTTATCAAGATCATCACGGCCTCCGAGAATAGCAATACATTAATATTTCTACAACAGCGACATAATTGAAGGGGGTGCAAAGCGCCCAGGCATAGGACAAAGTGGGCACCAGTTTACACCAAAGAATATGCACACAAAAAAAAATGGCAACATCCTTGACCTTCAAACTACTCAGTCGTTAGCGGTCCCTTGCACCTCATTCTTGGAGAAGGGTAATTGTGGAATTGTTCGAACTAGTGTAATGTCTCCCATCATTCTTCACATCACGTATGGTGTATGCAACGATGAAAGCATATTCCTACCTCACGTTTTCAAATCATTTAACCATACCGTAAATCGCGTATTAAATGCCCAGTTAATGCTAACGCCCAGCCACCAAAAATGCTTGAAGGTAAAAAATGGTGATATACTGTTGTTGAAGCCCACCCCTTAAAAATCATTGATTTTTTGTGGCAAATTTAACTAAAATCTTGAAAGAAATCAAGGTTTCATCCACTTAAATCTTGGTTTTTCTGTGTCAAAATTAAGTAAAAGCTTCATAAATTTAACAAAATCAAGCGGTGATGTGGTAGCCTGATGAAGACAGTCGTTCTGAGCCCCTCCAACTTCAGAAAAAAAAGACTGATGAAAATTTGCACGGATATTGGAATGGTAAATATCCTTCACTTTGAAATCTAAGCATACAAAATGTAAACATCAACAAAATCAACTTTTAATCCAACACGATTCACGGGAGCGTTTGTAATCACAGAAAAGTCAGAAATATTATGCCTAGTGATTGATCATTGTAGTGCGTGATCTGGATTTAGTCTAGCAAAAACAATACCTTTATTCTCATTTATTCACTAATTTAGTTTATTAGTGCGTCCTCCTTCCAATATCTAATATAATTAAAAGTTAAAACTAATAATCGTCACCAACCTTCAAAATGACCATGCCATTCACGACCGGGAAGCAAATTACTTTTTTTTTACAAGGTTATTACAGATCTCAGGCATCAGCCGGATCAAGTTTTTGGCCGGCAAGAAAATAATTTTATTTACGCGGTAAGTATGGATCTCTAGTGTCGGCCGGATCACATTTTTGACAGTTTTCAGTTTTAACTTTGAATTTTGTTAGATATTGGAAGGAAGATGATATAATAAACTAAATTTGTGAATAAATGAGAATAAATGAGCTGTATTTTTTGCTAGACTGAATTCAGATCACGCACGTCAATGATCGATCACATAGGTTTAATCTGCTCGTGAAATTAGAAATTAGTTTTAGCTGCGAATAATGTTAAATTTTGGAGGAGAAAGTATACAATAACCTAAATTTGTGAATATATAAGAACAAAGACATTGTGTTAATGCTAGATTGAATCCAGATAACGTACGTAAATGACTACATTTTATCGCCGACTTTACCGTGACAGGAAACTCTCTCCCTGGATAGAAGTTAGCTTAGAAAATAGATCATACTTGTTTTTAACGCCCACCCCCAATTTTAGACAAATTAATTTTACAAACCCAAGGGTGTTTAATGCACGATTTACGGTAATCGCAGAACATACAAAGCAAAAATAGGGTTCAACATACCAGAACTGGCTTGCTGTCTTCTGCTTCTGCTCCATGTAATCTTGCACGGAGTAGGAGTTTGTGATTCGATGACAGATACCGACCAAAATCTTCAACTTTTGCTGAGGGCTAAGCTCATAGATTTCGGACATCTCCAACTGCAGTAGCACATCGTCAGGCTGAAAGCAATTGTCAAATCAGAATGACCGATATTGCTAATGATTGCAATTCCACAATACTAAGTGGCTCGATACTATGGATGTGTTGCACTCGAAAAATTTGAGCCGAGCTGAGCATGCAACGTGTATCCGAACTCGGCTCATCGCACGCATCCATACTCGAAACTGGTGAAATGTGATAACTTTCGACAATTTTTGACCGATTTTGACATTCAAACATACTAACTAACTCGTCTCTCGATGACAGCTTTGGTGGTGTAAATTAAAAGCCAGTAACTCGAACTGTTTTTAAGTGTTGCATCCTAAAATCTGGAAAACAGAACCAAGTTTGAACTTGTGAGTGTTCCAGCATTATAGTAGTTGCCTGTATTTACATTTTTGTTGCTGATGAAAGTGAACGACCTTAACTTCACTGAAAATTTCAAGGAAACTATTTTCCGGTTTTGTTTGGTGGTAACAATTCAGTGCAGTGGTTGATGTTGATACTCATGGAGAGTTGCAGTCTATGTTGTACAACATACAGTCTTGGTCGTCAGAGCAATTCCCATTAGCCCCACATAAGTGTGAAGTTCTCCATATAGGGAGAAACAATTTGCACCTTGATAACCATCTTTCAGGTCCATGAAAGTTACCTGCAACTGTACTGGTACGAGATCGAGGCATCTGGATAAAAAATGACTTGAGTTTCAGCTCACATTGTAGTAAAATTGTTAAAGCAGCTCGACAACGAGCAGCAACTATTAACTCTCTGGGCCCTAGAAGCAGATATATCGGCTTTGCATTATATATGTTTGAGTTAAGAAAATAAAACCCTAGGACCCAGAGGGCGACCCCAAAACATTAGTCTGGGCATTCAAGGTCTATGTAAGACCATTACTTGAATATGCAAGCCCAGTTTGGTCGCCCTACCTATCTAAAGATATCGACTTAAGTCTGTACAACGTAATTGTACACGAACATTAAAAGGACTAACAAATTTGTCGTATGCTGAATGGCTATCACTTGAAGTACGAAGACTTAAGGCGGACTTGACCTATTGATTCGGAGTCATTTAAATGTGGATCCTGCAATTTTTTTTTAACTTAGATCTAGTGATCGGACTAGGGGACACCCCTGGCAGCTTGTTGTAAAGGGTACAAATAAGAATGTAAGGAAGTTCTTCTTCAGCAATAGAATAGTAAATTGTTGGAATGCCTTATCATCAGCAGTTGTTGAAGCACAATCCTTGTCTGTTTTTAAAAGCCATATGAGGAATGTTTGTTTTGAAAAATATTTGTGTAGAAATTTCGTTTGAAGTGTCCAGTAGTGATGGGTTATTTTTAAATTCACTTTTTAAAATTTTTTTTTTACAATTTTTATTTTGTGGGTAAAGACTTTTCTTTGGGCTATCCTATTACTATCCTATGGTGTTTTTAACTGTATTGGTTTATTGTATGTGTAGGTAAAGCTTTTTCTTTGGGCTGTTTTAATTTTTTATTATCCATTTGTATTAAGTGTATTAGTTGAGTAGTACTTAGCCGTCAATTAATTTATTTTAAAACCACTTTATTAATTTAAAACATTTTAGTAATAATTTTATTATTTTATACATATGTCAAAGTATATTTTTTTAAGATAGGACAAGCGTAAGTGGCTACCCTTCCCGTTCCTTTTCACTGTACGTGTGAATAAATATGTTTATTATTATTATTATGTGTATTCTTTAACTCAAGAGAAATGGGTTAAGCAGCATCTTAGTTTTTATTATCTTAACAAATTAAAAATTAATGTCATTATGGCTGAGCGGTAGGATTCCGGCCTTTGGTCCCAAAGGTCGTGGGTTTGATTCCCTGCTCAGGCAGTCTGACAGTTAAGTCCAAAAGGCAACGTAAATAGGTTTGCATCTGTATTTATTTAACACTTATCGATCCTAATTGGCTTTCTGTCCCGTTTATAATAAAACCACTTACAAAATAACTGTGTTCACTAGGACTGTTCCAATACCGAGAGGGTATAGCGCTGCCAAATTTTTTGCTGTAACTATTTTTGTGGTTGTGTAACATAAACTGCAAATTTTACTCACCTTAAGGCTTTCCTCTTTTACACTCAACCATTTTTTAAAAATTTTATTTGTGTAATAACGTAAATAACTACTACTACTACGGCCAAAGTTAAGCTATTTGCCATTCGTTGTTCGTATGGTACGTATCGGTTTTGCCGATACTTTTTGCATGCCAGCATCGGTGCCAGTATTGGATATAAAAAAGTGGTATTTGAACAGTCCTAGTGTGCGCCAAATTATCAAACTAGGCTCGATACGCGATTCTTCTATTGCAAATTCAGCTCGACTCAAATTAAAATCATTCTACTCACACACCCCTATGGGCTATCTACCAACATTATGTAAACGCAGGAAGAATTCGTCAAACTAAAGGGTCAAAGTGTTGCGCAAGTTTCATTTGTGAAGCTTCGTGAATAAGTTTGTTCCACTAAGGTCACGCAAAGCATGCGAGGGCCCTAAATCATCAAATATTTGACCAAATACAATACTAAACATGCTGAATGTTCAGAGATTCCTAATCAGAAATTGTGACAATTCTATCTAACGTGTTATGCACTCGAAAAATTCCAGTCTGTATAGAGGACAAGAACAACCATTTTTACAGAAACTGCCAATATTTGAATTCTACATTTAAAAAAAAATTATTCTGATACACTTGGTATTTGCATCCTGGTACTACATACGGCATTTGTAAGAAGTAAAGAATTTGAACCACAATGCCTCAGGAAGGAGCAATATTCAGGAGATATCTTTGTATAAAGCAACTTACGACATCTTCATCGTTATCGAAATCTTCATTGGCTTTGGTACTGTCATTTTCTGCGTGGTCATCATGTTTACGAAGACAGAGCCGCACAAGTTCAGAAGTAGTGAAAATATTCACTGGTAGATCAGATAAACGAACACCCAACTCCTTATAATCCTAAAAAACAAAAAAGGTAATGTTATCAACTAATGCCCATTTCAAAAAAGCCTGCAGGGGATGTGAAGGATATCTTGACATTTATACATCAAACTTTTTTTTTTTTAATAGGGGCCTAAATTTCTTGGAACCATACGACATCCAAAGGAAACTGCTTGTATACATGACACATGTTTATTTTTAAGATAAAATTAGTTATGAAATGCTTACCTCTACTTCAATGCTAAATAGTCGTATTTATGCTCCATGCTTAAAAACCTTAACGTTTTAAATACATGATTGGTAAAGCACAACAGCACTTAAACAGATGCAATTTTTTCAACTGTACATTTGATAATATATTTCATACCAATCATATATTTAAATCGTAAAGCACAACAGCACTTAAACAGATACAATTTTCTCAACTGTACATTTGATTATTTCAATTAAAAATCATCAATTTTTATCCGTGTACCTTTTAACAAGTAAAGTGTAACTTCAATCACATAACCCCTTTTTGTACGGCACACTTGATGTTTTTGTTTGTAACCCGTGTACCTTTTTTACGTTTATGGCGTCGCGCAACAAAGGGTTATGCATGCAGTCGATTGTTGCTGGCCACTTTGAAACAATTCAACTCAGCTCTGAAAGCCTGCATTTACGAAATAAATATGCCATTCTATCGTTTCTAGCTGCCAAGCTCGAAATTAATAACGTAGTTTAGTTTGGTTTAAGTCTATATGCGTTTAGCTGAAACACTGATTCTTTCATTTTGCCCTTCAACAATCAACTTTTTAGCAAAGACATAACACAAGAATGGATCTGGATTTTGCTGAGTGACATTGTTCCCTAATTACAATGGTTAAAACAATGCAAAACAATCAAAATGATCGTTCAGGGACCCGTAACTCCAGAATGGATGGACCAATCGAAAAAGTGGTGGCTCTGAGGATGAAGCCCAGGAAAATTTCTGGCTAAGATCACGTTTCAGATTATAGGTAGGTGCAGTAGTTTTTTTCTGAAACCGTGTCACACAAGAACAACACCACCAACAAGAAGTGAACAGTTTTCAAATTTATGTGTGGCTCCCTACGTTTACTTTTGCACGGAATTGCATAAAAGTTGGTGCATAATGTTGGGAAAAGTTGCTATCTACTATCTGGCCAAGTTTGGTCGAAATATATTGACTAGAAACAGAGAAATTAATAGTTTTAGTTTTGCTGGAGAGAGGACTTCAATCATATATATACACGGCTATATACGGCTATTGGCGTGTATGATAAATGACATTTTGTACATTAATTAAATTTAAATTTTTCTATTTCCAGGCAGGTTTCTAGTAGTCATAGAAAAATATTAGGCTCTTGAAATAATGCAGATTAAAATACCCAGGATTTCTTAATCCATTTTTATTTATTTATGAAACCATCACAATATTTTTTACTCTGGCAAGCCATGAAGGCTGGTCTGTCACTAACCTCGGCAATTTGGTCCTGCAACAGAGTCTGCAAAAGTATCAGCAAAATGCGGGCCACGTAGCCAAAGCCTTCTTTGCCGGCTCCGACAGCCTTTAAAAGCAAGTCTGCAAAAGAAGAAACAAACCTTTTAAGCAAATCCTTCACTAAAAACTTTCTTTAAGAAAATTTCTTGGAAACCGACGCTATCTGAAGCAAGCTCATGCTCGAATAGATGCAAATAATGGACGAATCAAACAAATGCAAATAATGTTTAATTCTAAACCTTAGAAAAACCTTTTAAAGAAGAAATATACCACAAGCCATGGCTGTTTGCTGTGACGTGCATATCACGTGACTGGGCTAGTCCAATGAGACGGCCAAACAGCCGTTGTGCTCGTTCGTCATTGGCTAATTCATGGTGACGTCACAGCAAACAGCCATTGCGCATGGTTTAGAGTCCATAAAAGGGAGGGGCACACCCAGGGATTCGAACTGGGAAATCTCCAATTATAGCAGGTAGCCTAGATAATGTTCAAAGTAGATCCCACAACAGCCACTGACTGACCTATGTCAGTTTCTTCCACTACCCTGGCTGGCACGATAATCGATATTTCAATAATATCGCGATAAAATGTTTTGTCGATTATCATATCACACGTTTTCTGATTAATCGAATTATCGTTCAAACCCAAATGCTTAAATTGTCGTATTTCGGAAACCGTAATAGTAGAAAGAAGTGGTTTGCGGCATTGGGTGTGGCATTATAAGGGGGGGGGGGGAGAGATTGAGGCTTGGCATTATAAGGCTCTCCAATCAAGTGTGCAGTATTGTTGCTAGCCATTTTAGATGATTGGAGAGTCAGTGTATTGCACACAATATTTAAGCATTAAGTAGCAGCACAACTGCTTAGTTATTTCTACATGGTGAGGAAGTAATGGACAATGCCACGTGCATTTTCGTGTCTACTTGTCAAATTGCGAGTGCTTCACATTCGTGAAGGTTGCACTGTAGGTTTCAGCCAAGGTTCTTTTTTTAATTAAAAAATTTAAAATGGTTATTCCAGCCTCAAAATTTGCTTTATAGAGATATTATCGATTATCGCGATAAATGAAAAAAAAATTTTGTATCCCTACCTGGCCGTCATTGACTACTAGCAAGTATGTTGAAGATCGCCATTAAATAACTTGGCGGCAGTCACTGGGTTGTGTCAATGCCGTTGTTCTTGCCTTAATGATTGCACTCAAGCAGCTGTGTGCATGGACATGGGGATAGGCTTGAAATGCAAAGGGCGACGAGACGCATCGGCACACCGAGTTAAGTGCTTGCAGTTGATCTCTCAATAAATTCCCCAAGGTTGCAGTCTTTTAACTAAATGTTTCGGGGACCACACCACATCGTGGGCTGCCACCCCTTGAGAATTTTAAGTTTGAAATTTGGGATCTTTACGATGACGATCTCGTCATGCAATTCGTTGCCGTGATGTAAACTTTAATGTCTTTGTTCAGCTTGGTATTGCTCTGGTTTGAATGTTTCCCATAGTGTAATAAGGTTAATTTTATTTACTGTACACGTTAATGTTATCTACTGGTGCTTTAATAATAACATAAATTTACCACAAACAAGTGGAAGGTTGCCGGAAGGGTTGTGAGCCACTAATACCGGTCCTCGGTGATAGATTTAGAAAAACACAGAAATGGGGCACCAAAAACTAGGACGGTCGCTTGAGAAAGGGGTACAGGTTCGTTTTTAATAGCATTCTACGAAAGTGGTGGTAAGCACTGTTTAAACGCTTGTTAATAATGTGTAACAGTTTACCAAGTGTGTTGGAGTTACTTTTCTCCTGTAAAATGATGTCTAAAAACACAATGTAAAGTTTAATGTAAAGTGTAGAATTTAAATTGCACCGCGCTTTCAAATTTCGAAACAGTTAAAAATCAGTATTATGGAGGATGTGGTCATTGTTTTCCCTTAGGGCTTGACACATTCAATCGTCATAGACACGGAAGGCGAGAACCTGTAAGAGAGCGGCGATTACACCAGGAACACATGGCTTGTGATTCTGCCTTCAGGATTTGTTGTAACGTGCATGCTCACTAGTCATTGCGGGAGTCGGAGGTTGTGCTCGTAGAACCCTCTTTTGCTGGCATAAAAGGCAAGCTTGCGTTCCTCCCTTATCGTGCTGGCGCAACCTGCATAACTGTGAGATGTACGAGCCTGCCGGGACTTGGTTCGATCGTAGATGGGGTCTTCAGCTTAGATGTCGGGACGGCCGAAGAACATGCTCTCCGAGTATGGAGGCTGGCAGGGTACGACAAGAAGACCATCTTTTGTTGTGCCTGTTTAGTTCTTCTACTGTTCAAGTTTATATCGTGTAGGGACTATGACCACTTCCCTTGAAAACATGTGAGTGGGGGTTAGTGTCACCATCTCAAATCGGTTTATAAATTTGGAGCAGCTAAAAACCCTGCGATTCCACCAGAATTGATTATTTAGCTAGCAATGCAAACATCGCATTCCTTCTAAATTGGCGAAACGGTTTTGCCATGTTCTCGGCTATATTTTGAAGTTTGTGTGAATCTACACGACCAATGTTTGACCTACTGATTATTTGTCAGGGGAATTTGGATCACCCAGTCACTAGAATGAGGTTGTTTGTCTCTACATTACGTAGAGAACTTATTTTGGCATTTGGTACATTTTAATAACCAATTTGTACGTAGAGTTGCAGCTGAACTGCAAACAAACAGGCCGAAGGCACTTTGTCCTTTGTTAGCTTGTCTTGGCCAGAGTTAGCTCTGGATGGTAACAATGCTTGCCTAAACCCCTGTTTGAATTCTTGTACTCGGTCACAGAACTCTGCCATTCCTCCCTGCAACAATGCTCCTATTTATGATGTAATTGTTTCTGCGCTCCGTCATTTTTTGTGTGCCCTTAAGATTTTAAACTGTGAGGTTGTTTTTTGGAAAAAATGGCTGCAGTTTGTCATTTTTCGATCTTGGAAAAACACTGATCCCGTACTATAACTCAAGGCTCAAAACACAGCAGACTTCCCATAAACGATGTAAAACACCAAAATGGTGAACATCACTAGGCAAGGATGAAAAACCAAAGAAAACCAGTGGCGACATCACAACATGATTCAAGAAATCACTGTAGAACAAACAACAGTAATGGGGTACACACACACAATGAGGTGCTCAACGGAGGCACCAGCGGCGTGACAACCATACGCATTTTAGGATCTGGACTTGGAGCCCATCTTGCCGGAACAAACTACATAATAACGGAGATGGGAATGTTACAGC
Source organism: Lithobius niger (assembly GCA_023313725.1). Classification (NCBI taxonomy): domain Eukaryota; kingdom Metazoa; phylum Arthropoda; class Chilopoda; order Lithobiomorpha; family Lithobiidae; genus Lithobius; species Lithobius niger. Next base: position 42,396 of record JAHWFP010014328.1, read on the forward strand.
TAAAAAAAAAAAAAAACGTTACGGTATTAAAATAACACAACAAAGTTCACTTAACTTCACAACGGACTCCACTTAGTCCTGCTGTGAAGTCCGTGATGTGAAGTTCAGCGAACTTTGTTGTGCTATTTTAATAACGGAGTAGTATTTTCACAGTATTTTCACAGTTTTTCGAGTAAAAATCATTTTTTTTTTTTTTTTGCCCAAGATGGGCTATCTGACGGCCGATGTAAAACTCGTACGGTTGGATTGCATTTGGATGGTATCCAGTAGCCGAGTGGTTAGAACAATAAACAAGTATTTTGAATTATGTTTAGAATCACGCCAAGATGTTCTGGTGTTGACAGTCAAAGTTGCGCGGACGGATTTTCCCGGACTCTGGCACACTGACTGTAGCATGTAATAAAGTTATTAAAAAGCATTAAAACATTACAATTATTCAAGTTAACACTTTCAGACTACGAAACTGGAAACTGTACAACATACCTGATTGCACCGGATATGGTTCCCCTGGCATAAGTAAACCACTGTAGCAATTTACAAATTCAACTACCATTACAACGTCGCCAAATAATTCATTTGGAACATTGTCAGGCGTGGGAACCAACTTGGGAAGAGGCAAGGGAAGTGAAGTTGTCAAATCTTTATCTTCTACTAATTGTTTTGGACCGAGAGGTACCTGCAAACACAGCATTGTTGTAAATGTATAAATTACCGTTAGACGTAGTCACACTACAACGTGCAGGGGGCTAATAAAAGCATTATCCCTCCAAAGAAAAAATAAAAATGTATTCTGCACATCCTGCTCTTCAAATTAAAATTAGCAAACCGAAGTCTGAGGTTTTGGTAACTTTTGTACCGACAGGATGCAAAACAAGAGCTTAAGTCCTATTTCCAGGTCCATGAACCTTGTGGGACGAGCTAGTCACGATAACGACACCTGTAAAAATGCCCGTACACACCACAATGTCACAGTGTCCGTGGTCGGTGTCCTTCTCCAGCACAGTAACAGTGCAAAATGGAGAAGCATGACACACTTATCCTTTACGAATGCTTGTATGCTTGCTGACCCCTTTAAAAGGAATGTATTCAACCGAATGCAAAACTATGAAGGTCAGTGTTGAATTGGAGGAAAGCCTTGCCACTAAAAAACGTTTGTGCAAGTGCTTGCGTTATGTTGCTACTACTTCTGTACTTGAAGATGTCACATCGCTTACTTTGAAAATTCATATTCATCTTAGTATTGGGCGATAAACTGGTTCTCACGGTGAACCACGGTACCAAATACCGTGCATTATTAAAATACCGGTATTGTTTTAATATGGAAAAAGGCGCTAAAAGTATAACAATAGTTCATTTAGTCCTTGTGTTGTAGGGCTCAAAGCAGTGTAATCTTGGACTAACAACTCTCTTCGAGATGGACGATTCATGTTCGGCTACCTGTAAGCTCGACTGTGTTCCGCCCTTCTGCAGCTGCGATAGCAAACCCACTGCAAAATCCGTCAGTGGCGTGTTACCATAGACCACCTCATTCTTGTCACGCAAGCGAAGAGAGTTAAACGGGAAAACCGGGGAAATCCTTCGGAAACAGTTTTTATCTCCCATGACGCAAGGTCGCGTTGCCAGTCTCCTAACAGTATCGTGCGCACGGGCTGTATATGGCGGTGAAGGTAGGTGAATCGTCCATCCAGGGTTGTTAGTCCAAGGTGTAATAATCAACTGAAGTTCAACAATGGTAAAATTGTAATTCTAAACAATGCACAAAAGTGGAACCAAATTTGTTTAACATTTGATGCTATTTGCATTCCTACTTGGATAGCAAGTTAACTACAAATATGTTGTCAAACATGCATTAAGCTTAAATCAAGGGGTGGGGGAAATCAATAATTTTATTCCATTAAAACTATATCAACAAAACTGATTTTTCAATAAAATTTGTGGTTATTATTTAAAAATCAGGTGTTGGCACCACAGCACTATAATATCAGACACCACCACATTTGTGAGTACCGGAGAAAACCGAGTACCAGGTTACAAAGCTCGGCTGAGAAATTTCTGGCACCGCCCAACACTAGCCACAATCCTATCTGTAACGTTAAGAACCAACAGAAAAATAAAATCGAGTTCAAAGTACCCTACTTGAAGATTATGGTTTATGAGTATTTTTTGGAGGGGAAGGAGGGGGCTACGTAAATGAAATTGATGATTCCATTTCCAATCTTAATTAGTTTGATTAGGCTTCTTAAAAAAAATACCGTTGGCACCAGAGGTACCGAAGGTACCTTGGCCAAATTTTAAGAACCGTTAAATACAGAGTACCGCGGTACCTAGGCTGGTACCGGCACCGTCACAAAAATTTCGGGTACCATTCAACACTAATTCACGTTCATATTTACCTATTATACGCTTATTTTCACAGTAAATGATATTCTTCCCACAATACCTCTACGCAAATTTTCGACAGTAGTTTCTTTCTGGGGTCGGTGGGGCTCAGTCGACTGTCTTCATCAGGTACTACAACTACTACGATCTCCTTGTCGCTACCGTTCGTCTGCTTGTCGAATTTGAAGTGTGGCCATATCATCCGTTACGGATATTTATAAGGCTCATGCTCAGAGACATGGGTTTTCTGCAATTGCAGAATTCTGCAGAATTTTGCAGAATTTCCGCGACTTCGTATATTATGTATTTTTAAAATTCCTTCAAGTAGTTGATGCGTGGGTTACCACAGGAGTTCAATGAACCAACCTTAGTGTCGCGGAATTTGCAGAATCGAGAATTTTTTTCAGAAAATTGCAGAATTGGGGTATTTTTTACTGAATTGCCAAATTTGGAAAAAAAAATTGATTTGATGCGGCATGGATGTAATTTTAAAATGTGTACCAGGTGAACACATTTTGTAATTTCTACACAGGTCAAGAAAGTAACTCAACTTGGTGCCTCATTTTTCAAAATACCAAAAAGTAATGCATTATGGGTTCATTTTACACTTAATTTGAGTCGCAGAATTTCAAAAATTGGATGCAGAATCGTTACTTTTTCGCTGCAGAAAGCATCGCGGAAATAGTCATTAACTTTTCGCGGAAAACACGGGTCTCTACTCATGCTCGTTTGAATTGGAAGTGTGGCCGTAGTCCAAGCTTTTCATAGGGCCCCTATTCCATTCATCAGAGAGACAAGAAAGGGTGTTGGCACAAGAATAAAACAACACATGTCGGATACTAAGGGTGAAGTCGAAAAGAATGGCATTGCAGTCCACCACAAGAAACCTGACAAAAAATAAACTGGGAAGGTACTAAAACTCTCCCAAGGTCAAACTCAAGGAATGACGTGCATTTAAGAAGCCTGGAATCCCTGACTATTCAACACCACAGCCGAGAGAAGGCTGTGCTGATTAACATCCAGCGACTCTCGAATCCTAGGATGTAAACTTCCTAATGAGAAGTGAAATAAATAACATAACGTGTAGTAATGAATCACGGGCCCTAAGAAAATTGGGAAAGAAGCCGAACGGTAGCGAGAGGAGATCGCAGTAGTTGTAGTGCCTGACGAACACAATTGACTGAGCCCCGCCCAACCCCAGAAAGAAACTGACTGTCAAAGGTTTGCTGAGGTACTGCGGAAAGAATATCTTTTACTGTGAAAATAAGCGTAAAATAGGCGAATATGAACTTCTGTACTTATTTTTTGAATTATTCTTATCAATTTTCGATGGTCATGTGTACAGCAGCCATCTTTGCCTCAAGAGCCAAGAGACAAGTGTGGCGTTCGCTTCGCATTGTGATTGGCTGACACTGACAGATAACTCCAAGCTTCCGTCAAGTGGACAAATATGACATTTTTCAAAACGTGTCGTGCACGTCATAGTCTGCGTGACGCCTGCAGGCTACACTGCAGGCATGATGGCTTAGTGCGCAGTAAATGAAGTGCACGCACAAGTGTATTAGGTAAGATTCAATAAACCTTTATCAAGCCACGGAAAAAAAAAAAAAAACTAGCATCTTGGCTCTTAGCCCAAATCAGTTTCAAATCATATAAGCAACCAAGCATTATTGTTTATCGAGTTGCACAACAGGTGAAACTAAATCACTACAAGAAACTTGCCCAACATGATGCCAAATAACGATAAATAACAACATGCAGTCAACGGATAGAACTGGATTCTAAGGCTGCACTGACGAAAATACCACATCGGTAATTCTGCAAATCCATAGTCCGTGGGGTGGTGGTTTTTTTTTTTTTTTTTTTTTTTAGCAATTCCTTACTTGGCTCCAACATATGCGGTACTGTAACTGTGACAGGAAAACTTACTGCATGGAAATAAAATAGTTATTTTCTAAAAACACACATTTCCAGTAGGCATTGTAAGGATACTCGGTTAATTTTGGCTCCCGTAGAGCCTAACAAAGCCTTACCAAATATTAGCTAGACCATTTTCGCTTTTGCGTTTCCTTTATATAACCTTCATCAACTCATCTTTTTTTTAACAAATGCCTCTTACGATGGCACATAATAAGCTGGAGAAATAACATCCTCTTCATGTTGCACGAGATTTACTTTTATTATTTTTAAGGCTGGGCCGATCCCGATCCTTACTGATATTTGCACAATTTTGGTAGAAAGCAGGATTGGTAGATAAAACCCAAATAGATCGGTACTGAACCAACATGATTATATTTTCACTTCTCGTTGACCGATTTTGCCGTTTGAATACACGATTTTGAACGTTTTTTTTTCACCAGCTTTCCAATGGTCCAAACCCCAAGTAGCTGTTTCTGTATTGTTTAAAAATTACAAGGCAAAATGTTAAATTTTATTGGGAGGGTTTAGTGTTTTAAAATGATTGTAGCATATGCAATGTTATTTTAAACCAATATTTTAAAAATAATTGTGTGCATTTAGTCCTATGCTTTATTTACGCAATGTTTTCAAAAGTACGTTTTTTTACAAAGACATAACTTCAGTTTTATGGTTGGATCGGTTATTAGGATTTGGTATTGGTGATCGGGATTTGCTATCGGCCAGTTTCGGTCATTTTTCTCATTATACCGGTTTGTGCACATTTATTTCGCACCTCTGAAAGAATAGACAATAAGTAATAACCTTACCGGTACAGGTTTAACTGGAGGAGGGGGTTTAAGTTTCAGCTTTTCCCCATTGGCTTTCGGTTTGTCAGAGTCGGTTTTTGACTTTTCGGCCTTGACCTTTGGGTTTTCACCATTAGCCTTAAGTCTTTCAGCTTTTTCTAGTTGCCGCTCTTCTTTCTTTGCTTTGAGCAACTCTTTCCTTTTTTGTGCCTGTCGTTGTTTTAGATAAGATACCTTTTCTTCAGGTGTCATTTTGGAACTAAATAATAAAAAAAAAATGTTTTCATAAGTGGACTAGATATTTGAAAACACTGCACTACAACTTGTAACTAAAGTTGATTAAACAAAATTACTTACAGTACAGTTCACACTTTGCCAAAACAGTTCAGTGAACTTCATTTACACTGGCGAATTTTCAATGCGTCGCTAGTGATTATCATCTTTAAGCCTTCGCCAGAGGAACATTTCACTTCCAGAAGGGGAAGATGAATATGATCAGTATAGATTCATCGAAAACTTTGTAAGTAATTTTGTTCTAAGCCAAAGTAAAATGGGTGAAATATTGGTATTTGCAATAAACAAAACTTTAAAAAAACTGATTCTCACATCTTGCTTGATAATCAAATTTGTCCCTGGTGGTAGCATGTTTGATAACTGTCATATAAATATGAGATAACAGTTTTAAGCTTCAACATTAGAAAAATTGTTAAATAACCACCAGAGTCGAGACACTGTTAGGTTGGAAGGGGCAATTGAAGCCGCAATATAGCAGGCAAGGCTAGCTTTACACACCAGGCTAGAAGCACAAACAAGGAAGGGCATTCTAGGGGTTAAACACCTGATAATAATTTTGTTCCATTATGGATTAATGAATCGCCATGTTGATGTTCGATGAGACATTGACAATAGATTTTTTGTTTCGTTGTTTTCGAACTGTCGGCAGTTTACAGCACCCAGCAGTGGGCTGCCTGAGCCATGCACGCACTCCCTCTTCTGTCCCGTTCAGTCATAGTGGACTCTGCCGAAGCCCACTTCAGCTGCTAGTGACGTACTATTTTCAAAAGCAGGAGACATTATCAATAACAGAAGGAAACTAAATCACTTGTCACTTAGGCCCAAAAGGGATTAATAACACCTGTCAAAAATAGTTAACCTTCGAGTCCCGGAGTACACAAACGTGCGCCACTGCCAGATGGCAAAGAGTAAGTCCTTATGCACACCGCAATCTTAGTGAGGGGGCTACAAGGACCGCAAGCAAAGCGAGCAGCAGTAGTCCAATGATCAGCGCCATCCTCTGCAAACCAAGTGAATACCACACGTTTAAACATTTTCATCCCTAAAACCTGACGTCATTTTTGCAACAAAAAAAACCCACATAAAATAAAAGGTCGAATGACTTAGCCATTTTTTTGAAACAGTAGTTACAGGGGGCGTACAACAC
>JAHWFP010014328.1:49020-67194 GCA_023313725.1 Lithobius niger
TAGTTTGAGGTGTTACCAATTTCACTCCAGAACTTTTTTTGCAATCCAGAGTTGATAGTTGGAGTGCAAATTTGACCCCCTGATAACCTAAAATAAATGCCTGGTGCTTAAATTTGTAATCTCGACCGTAACGCAAACAATTTTTATTCGAATGGCCCAACTTACATTTTTTTCTTTTCTTCAAGCCAAGTGATTCTTCGCAAAATAAGCGCTCGCACAACGTCGGGGAGTTGCTTCAACTGCTCCGAGGTTGGCTCAGCTTTTCTTAACATTCTGTCGATAAAATGGTTTATGTTGTATCGCCGGTTTTCTTTGATCATGCTCATTATCCTAGAAATAAATTTAGAATTACAGTATTAGTGATCATACTTACGCAGAGTGGCTAAAACTAGCATACCATGTTTTTTTTTTTCGTTAATTTTCTTACAATATAAATAGCAACAAGATTAAAAGAAATAGACATTCGGCATTAAAGACTGGAACTTGTGATAATAAAGTAACACAAATCCGAAAAAAACAAAAAACAAAGAGTGCTGTACTGCCCCGACTGGGACTCATAATCAAGAATTTGATTTTATCTCCAGATTTCAGTTTATTATTATCTACGCTAATTGTACAGGAGTTTGTTAACGCATCATCTAAAAAATTTCAGACCTTTTCCAGCTAAGAAGTTCTACTTTCCTTGCCGCAAACGGGCTTTGTTTACTATGTTTACTTCACAGAATTCACGACCTAAAAAGTCGACATTTTAAACGCATCTCAAAATCACGATGTAGAAACTGTCTATTTCGACAGTTCTGAAGAATGATGGTATAATTTCGTTTCTTCAGGCACAAGAAAAGTTATTTTTCTAATATCGCATCGCACTAGTAAACATATATTCAAATCGTGTTTAGCCTCTGCGATTTGAAGCAACTTTTTTTGTACCTGAAGAAGACCGTAGGAACGAATTATACCATCATTTCTTCAGAACTGGTGAAAATTTGTGTTGAAATAACACTCTTATATCGTGATTTTGAGATTGTGCATCTGAAATGTGAATTTTTTTTAGGTAGTAACTTTCCATGCCATTTTTTTAGGCTAGTCTTCCAATTTTTAAGCTATTTAAAAAAAAACCGATATTAGCAATTAACGATCAGAAATCGTGGCAGTGGAGCAAACATTATCGGATATACTGGCAGAATGCGTTTAATCAATTTACGGTATCACATTTTTAAATACTAAGCTTCAAATTATTCCTTAACCATTCCTGTCAGTAAATTCCAGGGCTTTCTAGCCTGATGACGACGATCCGTCAGAATTCCGCACTTTTCAATGCCTGGAAAAAGATAATAACTAAACTCCTGACTTTTATAGCTAGCTGATGAACCCAAGCATGTGTGGAAAACTAAGCCGAAAAGTAAGTCTTTGGATCAGCATTTTCTCGAAAGGAAGGAAGGAAGGGTGGATGGGCATGTTTGTGTGTGGGCTGGGGGAAAGGAGGTATCAGCAAGGGAGAAGAGGCGAGAAATGCGCATGTACTCGGTTAGATGATAAAAAGTATGTAAGTGTATAAAAAATTAAGTGAATTGTCGGATTTTGTCTGAACAGTGTCTACAGCATTTGTACTGGTATCAAGACGGTTTCACGGCACAAAGAAATTATAAAAAAAAAATTCAGTGCTGTTTTAAGTTTAATTAGGCTATCAGCTTAATGGAAGCAACTGGAAAAACAAGAGAAAAAATTCCTCTCCTTGTAACCCTTTGCAACTTTGATCATGTGAAATAAGAATCATGTTTGATAACAACACATTAAAACAAAAACCAAAAAGAAAAGTCAATTTTCCCGTACATACTTTTTTACCAACAAGTTCATTTGAGGTGGTGTGTACCCTCCTTTGCTCCGACGAACAGCATTGGTATTGACTGCCACCACTACCAGCTTGTTTGGCGATTTAGCAGGGGAGTTGAGGCTTCCTAGTTTCATCCCGTCTTTGACAGGAGATTTCTTGAAACGACCGGCCTTCATGTCGAACAAAGTCATCTGCTTCATCTTCTAATGAGCGAAAGAGCGTCAGTAAACCATTTTGGAAATAATGAACGTTTTGCAAGCAATATTTTTAAGCATTAAAAAAAAAACAACGGTCCTCCTGGTCTTCGGTGCGTTATTTTATTTTCAATTCATTTCATTCTTTCAAAAAAATTATCCCTATGATGTAGGCATTTATGTTTATTGTAGAGTACAAAAAATAATAATAGAAATCTTTGAAGTAACGATTCATTTACCTGCTAGAGAAGGACAGGAACAATTTTGTTAGGATTTACGCAACAGACTGGCTCGATACAAAAATTTGTTATCCCAATTAAAAAAAAAAATATTGAGATAAGTAACCGATAATATTTTAATAAAATAAATTTTGAGGTTGGAGAAAGCATTATAAACTTTATTAATTAAAAAACATCTTGGCTGAAGCCTACAGTGGGCTGCTTCGTCGCTCAAACTGCAAGTGGATATCACTACTAACGTCAACAAACATGAACAACACCAGTAATTTGACATCTTTATGGTAGTCGTCAGTTTGTTCTATAGTTGGATACGTCAGTAAAGTACGAGACGATAATCGAAGAAAATTTGTATCATATTATCGAATTATCATGGTGCCACTAGCTTAGAATATTTTACAAGCCACAATTGCCAAGAGCAGGAGCACATTCTGGGGCCTTCTAGTTCTGAAGGACTGAATGCAGGACTGTTCCTGGGACCTCCGACACAAGACATTCATACTAACCATTCATACATCCAAGAAAAACAGAAAATCATTATGAATGGTTTCCCGCCCTCCCCTCCCAGGCTTAACAACAGCAATATTAAACATATCCATCAAAAATACTATATTACACACCTGTTTCTTAGGAGTAGTTTTTATCACCTTTGTGGGCGTCTTCTTGGGGATGGCAAACTTTTTTGGAGTCAATGGTTTCTTGTAATCCATGGCTACTTGATTTATAACGTCCGTCAAATTTTTTAGAGCCGTGATTTCGGCTCGACTTTTGGGCTTGGTCGGACTTTTATCACCATTTTCCTTCGGTTTGGACTTGGTGGGACTTTTCTCAGCATTCTCCTTTGGTTTAGGCTTGGTCAGACTTTTGTCACCATCTTCCTTCGATTTAGACTTAGTTGGACTTTTACCTGCATTTTCTTTTAGCTTAGATGGAGTTTTCACTTTATCTTTGGGTTTTGCTGTAACCCTTTTATTGTTCGGTTTTGAACTTTTAACACTTTTAGCCAGTTTCTTAGAGCTGCCAGTGACCTTTGGTGTGCCGCTAAGTCTGGGTCTACCAGCGGGTCTTTTCACAGTCGACACTTTCGTGGACTTTCTCTGTTTTTCGGTCGAATTCAAACCGTTAACCAGTTTCTGCTGCATCACCTTCTTCATGGGCGTGCTGTAACTGTGGTCAAATTCAGGCGACATCCTAGAAGTCGTGGCGATTTCGTTCTTTTCACGGATTGGCGACCCCTTAGAAGGGCTTATTATCTGTATGTCCGGGTCATATGTAGAAACGGCACTAGTGTTGTTCTTTCTGGGAGTATTTTTATCTGAGGTTGCAGACGCTTTCTTTAGAAGAGACGTTAACTTTTTCGGGGATTTAGAGTAATTGTGCAACGTTGGTTGGTTTACTACGGTTTTTACCTCCACTTTTGCTTTTTTCTTAAGTATGTTGCTTGGGCCAACAGTGCTTTTACGTTTTTTCTCATCGGATTTTACAGCAACTCCTTGTCGAACCTTTTCTCCTTTAGAGTCTTTGTCAGTGGCCTGGGAAAAAAAAATTATAAATAAACATCAAGTGGTTCCCTCCCAAAAAATATTTGCACATATATTTTCATTGAACAAACCGTTTGTCGTTTTACTGTGAAAGTCTTCATCGAATGTTGAGTCATAATTCGAAGAATAACGAATAAATTTACCGCTTATTTTCACGAAGAAGATTATGTACGGCGTACGCCTTGCAAATTTTCAATAGCTGGCTGCGAGCTTCTTCTGGCATTACGACAAAAGTTTTGTTGGTTCCTTTGTTCACTACATCATTGTCTGCTTTCGAATCTGTTACTGCCACCGTCATCTGCTTTCAAATCTGCCACGACGAGCGGCAGTGACAGAATCGAAATCAGATGATGATGTATTGCACACAAGAACCAACAAAACTTTTATCGTAATACTCCGAATTATGACTCAATATACATTTTCAACAAATGGCTGGACTAAACATTTTACTGGTCCCTAAATTTAGAAAATAATAAACCTTCATATCCAGTCATTAATGCTGGCGGTCTTCTTTATTTAAATTTGGACTTCGCAAATTTGTCATGCTCAGTATTAGGTTTGGTATTAGTAATTACTAATTAGGTATTGTTCCGCTACAATTTACAAGCTCTAATATCACCAATATCATTCAGTCCCCCCTCCCTCCCCAGAAAAAAGATATAAATTGGGATTTTCCCAGGGGCATTCAGCGACAATAATTATGTGCATTTCCTGTTAATAAAATTAAATAAACTTCCCCAACAGTATGGCAGGGACAACGATTTACCGCCGTTGCATGCGGCTCATTCCATCTCGACTAATTAAAAATGGTTGCTGCTCGACCATTCTTTAGTTCCGATTTTTTTGTATGCGTGTTCCAATAAAGCTGAGTATTTCAACATAGTTTTATATTGTATTGTATTTAATTTTTTTACCTTCTGGTTTAAAATTCACCTTGGTTACCGCTTATTTTCACAGAAAAGGTATTATCCAAGTATCTTGCAAATTTTCGACAGTCGTTACAAAGTTGGGTCTTGTAGTAAGCCTGATGAAGACAGTGGCCTGAGCCAGACCATTTCCAAGACTGCTGACTGTCGAAAATTTGCAAGATACTTGGATAATATCTTTTCTGTGAAAATAAGCGTAACCAAGGTGAATTTTAACTATTTTTTTTTTATGAATTTTCAAAGTGAACGATGTGACATTTTCATTACCTTCTGGGTTTCCCGTGGCAGTTATTTTTTTATAATTTTTTTTTGCAGTTGGTAGCAAGTTGGGAGCTGAATAGCTCCTGAACCAAAAAAGCTAGAGACTTGGGATAAAGACAGTTTCAACACTCAATCTCATAACTTCCGGAAACACAATCTTTTCGCAAATTTTCGATAGTCTACTACTTCAACTATCTTCATCAGGTGTTTTCGAAATACTAAAGCCGTCCCGGTTCACATCGTAGTGCTTGTTGTTTTTCAAAACGGCGGTTGACGCTGCCGTACCCTACTCGATTCATCAGGCGTAGTCCATCGTCCATAAAGCCTCTTATGAAGGTCTTGTCTCACCATGTATTTGATTGTTGATTTGTGGGAGTTGACGGCTCATGAATATTCATCAGTGATTGGCTCTGAGCCTCGTGCGCTTGTATAGCAATGGACTCGAATAGCCCAAGATGTAAATCTCTAGAGGGATTTGACACGAGGAGTGTCATTGTTTTCTCCCAATCAATGTTGTGACCAGTATTGATGTGGTGTAGTCAGACTCCGTTTTCTTCTTTCTTGCTCCCCACATGGAATTCTGTACACCCCATCTCTTGTGTTCGATATTTTCATAAGCTTTTCCTCTTCTTCTCTCCGAATGTTGTCTCTCGTGTTAACTTCATAGGGGAGTTTTTTTTTCTTTTCATGAGAAGATCTTTTAGGTTTTCGTCACTTCTGAAGACGATGTCCACTCCCTGGCCCCTCAACACTCGCTGAAGCTCCTCACCTGGGCCCCCGAGGTTGGCCGCTATTGATGTTCAAAATATTTAACGCAAGTCTGACCCATCCTTTTTCTTTAATTACTGGTTTCTTCTCGTTCCACTTCCTTTCTACTGCCCTTTCGTTTTCTTTTACCTTCATTCAGGAAAAAAAGTAAATTCACAAAAAAATCACGCACATTTCCACAAACTAGACACTTACTCCTATGTCCAGCAAATTTTCGATAACTAACTGTTGTGATCATCAGGCCTTTAAGGTTGATTTAGTCCCTGATCACATCTTGCTTCAACGTTGTTTATAAGCGCCGTTTTCGAATTCGCTGGTAATCGCGGCCTATTATATTTTTCGGGCCGTTGCACGTCGGCATTCTGCTTGCTTAGTTCCCATCGCCTACTCAATTCTCGTTCCAGTCCAACGTTAACCAGGTGGCCCACGTTAGGATTTGATGGTCCTTGATTGTTCACGAGTGGTTTTTTATGCAATTCATCTTGTTTAATTGCTACAGATGTTTATCTTTTGCCGAGTTTGAGCTCAAAAGCATCCTGGTTTTTTCCCAATCCATTGTGTGACATGTCTCCAAGCAATGCACTGCTACTGTACTTCGTTGTCCTTCTTATTTCTTACATTTGCCATGTGTTGTGCCAGTCTCATTCGTACTCCTCTTCTGGTCTCACCAATATATACTGCCTTAGTCATTGCACGGGACACGGTACACCGCTTCTCTCATATTCGCAACACGTCCCATCGCCTGTTCATCCTTCTCCTTTTGTGTCATGTGAGCTTGATGTTGGACAGTCACACTTTTCTTCACTTTGTTGCTAATACGTTTTTTCAAGCCCTCCACGTTCTTCAAGCACGCATTAAAGCCTCGCTTCCTCAAAATGTCTCGAATCTGGCCAGTCACTCCCTCAAGGTAAGTCAAACTCACTCGTGGTTTTTCTTCTCTCCTCGTAGTCTTGCTTTCATACTCATTCACTTCTCGCTTTCTTCTTTTAGCTGACGACACAATCGAGTATGCATTCTTCTTAAGCCAATTCAGTTTTCTCCCTGGGTATCCCAGTCCAAGAAACTTTTCTTTTGCCTCATCCAAGACCGGTCTGGTCTTTTCCATTTCAGTAGTGTTTTTCACTAGCCTAACAATTTCATTTTGGGCAATAGCTCCGAGTTGTTCTTTCGGATGGCCCGAGTTGTACGGGATGGCCGGCCCTCTTCGTCGACATTGGTTTCACATACGGTTCAAACTTTAATCTTCCTCCCTCGCTCCTCTTCACTCTTACATCCAGAAATGGGAGTGACCCATTTTCTTCCCGTTTTTTTTTTTTCATTGGGAAAAAACCAGGACGCTTTTCAGCTCAAACTCGGCAAGAGATAAACATCTTGGGTGCCTGGAATCAGTAGCAATTAGACAACATGAATTGCATAAAAAACCACTCATGAACATTCAAGGACCATCAAATCCTAACGTGTGCCACCTGGTTATCGTTGGACTGGAACGAGAATTGAGTAGGTGATGGGAACTAAGCGAGCAGAATGCAGACGTGCAATGGCCAAAAAAATGTAGTAGGCTGCGATTATCGGCGAATTCGAAAACGGTGCTTGTAAACAACTTTGAAGCAAGATGTGATCAGGGACTAAATCAACCTTAAAAGCCTGACGATGACAACACTGAGTTGTTGAAAATTTGCTGGACATAGGAGTAAGTGTCTAGTTTGTGGAAATGTGCGTGATTTTTTTGTGAATTGACTTTTTCGGAATTTCATCATGTTCCACAGTAAGAACTTCATTCAGGGCTTCTCTCTTCATCTTATTCACGGCACCTGGTGGATACTCCAGCTTTATGTACTTTCTAAGGCTGTGCCGGTGCCATTTTTCCCGATTCCGATCCCAGTACTGGTACTTTTGGTCATGTGCAGATACCATGCCTATGCCGGTGCCAATGTCAAACGATGCCTTAATAAACAATACAGAACGTGTTGATACGTTAATAATTTAATGGTGTAACAAACGTAGCACTTTCACAAAGGAATTGTTCGCTAAATACTTTATTAGCGTTGGGAACACTATGCTATGTTACTAAGTACGAAAATGCTGATTTTGGAAAAAATAAGCCGATTCCGGTACTCTTTCCGGTACTTGTTAACCCGGTGCCGGTGGTACCTGCAGCCGGTCTCGGTACCAGAATTGGTATCTGCAAAGCCTTAATACTTTTCCCTTGCTTTTTCTTAGTTTGGTAGTTTCTGGTCCTCTGTCTTGGAATTGGCTATCAACCTACGAATTTTAACTGTCATCAGTAGCCGTTTTTCGGATGGCTCGATGAAAATGATAAACCCCCTGATGCGGTAGGTTTCGCATGCGGTTCGTAGCTGATGGATCCCTTAGAGTCGCTCTCCAACTCCACAGCTAGAAAAGGAATCTTTTTATTCACTTCCAAGTCATGCGTTTCGAAACGACTAACTTCAATAAACTTTTTCACAAGTCATGCGTAAATCCTGTGCCACCACGCCAAGTATTTAACACACCTAAAACTTCTTCGATTACATTCCTCTTGACTGCGGTAATCACGTAATCCTCAAAACGTTTTCCTCAGCCTAATGGAGGCGCTGTGAGGATCAAGATGAAAACAGAGTTGGACCTCACCACATCAACACTGATTGGGAGAAAACAATGACACTCCTGTCAAATTCTTCTAGAGATTTACATCTCAGGAGACTTGTCCATTGCTATAGTAGTGCAAGTGGTTAAGAGACAATCACCAATGAATATTCTTGGGCCACCAACTCTTAACAATCAAATACTTGGTGAGGCAGGACCTTCACAAGAGGCTTTATGGACGATCAAGTGGGCCTGATGAATCGCATAGGCTCGGCAGAGTCAACCACTGGTTTCAAGAAACAACAAGAGCCAAGATGTACACCGGGTCGATTAAGTGTTTCGATAGCACTTGATGTAGATAGTTGAAATTGTAAACTATCGAAAATCTTCAGAACGATTGTGCGTCTGGAAGTTATGAGATTGACTGTTGAACTTTTCCTGAAATCCGGTTTTTTTTTTTTTTTTTACCAAGTTAAAGAATGCTTGCTTCAATTACACGGTCTTTATACCAAGTCTCTAACTCTTTTGGTTCTCGAGCCATTTAGATTAGGGCAAATGTTGAAATAACTACAAACAGGAAAAGCACAAAAAAAACAAAATGGATGTCATGGGAAAACCAGAAAGTAAAAAAAAATTAAAAAATAAATTATAAAATAGCTGATTTGACGTGGAATGACCCAGCTAGAATATTAACGAATCCAAAATCTGCACATACCTTTAGAGGAGAAATCAAGAAGTCTGCAAATTTGCTTGGAATTGAGTATTTCTTCACTAATTTTTGTTCTACGACCCACGGACTGTTAGGGTTGGTTCCGTGACGTACGGCATGACTACGAATGAAGAGCCGTAACAAATCTTTTGAAGGTGGTCGATCACATCGGCTACACAGAGGAAACAATGATTATGAATAAAGCAACCCCTCTCCATAAAATACTGATAACCATAAAATCGCGAACATAAGACGAGTAGCATTTTTGGGCTCACATATTGTAAAGAAATAAATGGCTGCGATTTTAAGACGGGTGACTTTATCACGGCTTTCATAAGGCTTTGTTGGTTTGTATACCAGTAAATTCATCAGGTTTTGGATTCGAAGCCCAAAATTTTAATTCGGCAGATTCGACTTTGGGCTGCTGTACTTACCGAGACCTTTTTCAAAATATATTTTGTTTTTGATAAATAGTTCAAAAACTATATGAGCAACTGGCATGAGATTAGCATATTGGATAGCTATCGGAAAAAAGATTCGAACGGTGTATTTCAAACCTCAAAATCGACCAAATTTTGACCGAGTTAAGAATATGCAAGCGTGTATAAGATGATGCCGCTATTTTAATGGTATAAATTTGAAAAAAGTACCGTCTTATATTCAGCATTACACTGTATTTTGAAGTAAAATGTTTCATATACATACGCCAAATCCTCTGCTGGAACAGAACTTATAATTTTATCCTCTTCCATCAGACGGATGCTGTACTTGTATGGCAGCAGCTATGAGAAGAAGAAATGGGTCAATTTATGAGACACTGATCACATACAGAAAACTGAAAACCATAACACATGATTGAAGCAACAATATGGTAGAGATTTGAAGATGTTGACTAACAGCTCATAAGATTCTTTGGTGAAAAGTTTGAAAAGATCTGCGTCAATCACTAGTTCAGTAAGTTGTTTGGTATACGGTTCAGCAAACATATATAAAGCGAATATGTATTGTGGTGCAGAAAGGGATCGTTCATGTGATGAATTACAAACCTAGTCAGTAATAACAGGAGCTGTTGTAGCCACACGTCTGTAGGACGTATTTTTCGTCCATGCTGACAATATCACTTCATGTTCCATCCATTATCAAAAGGAACAGGATGTTGTGGGTTTCGTTTCTTGGTCCCAGCTGAATCAACATTCAACATTGCCAGAATCTCATTTTACCAAAGCAACGCTAAAAAGACTCAAATTTTATGGCAAGTACGTCATCTGGCATTGTGTCAGGAGGCTGGACAGATGATTTCTACCTCAGTCTGCCTAGGCTTGAAGAAATCATCTCCTTCCTTGCCTTAAGATCGTTCAATGCTGGTGCATGCGGAGTTGCAGAATACCTGAACGTTAAAATTGTACGAGCGTATCGTTAACGAGAGATATCCCACAAAATAGTTTGACAAGTCGTTCCACGATATAACTGCCGCGAGGGGTCTCGAACCAGAACGAGAGATGGACCATGCAGTAATATTATCATGAATACTCCGTCCAACCTTACAGGTTCTCCTTTACACTGCTCCTGGTAAAAATAACAATTACGAAGTCTACCTTCTACTTTTCACCGAATCGTACATTTAAAACTGATTCAATATTCAAGTTTGACTGCAGCAAACATTAGAGACATTACGATACGCAAAAATGCAGTACACAACATCACATTCTTACCTTAGGGGGGCATTTACGAGGTGTGCTGTCAGCGTTGTTGCTTACAGATTCGTCAGCGTTTTCTTTATCACTGCAAGGCGAGTGACAGCTAGCCTAAAAGAAAAAAAAATTGATGAGATCACAGGACAGCTACTTCTACAGATTGTGAAATTTGTTAAATTAATTACATGTGCTAAATCTACCAAAGTGTTTGGTATCCTAGTATCCAGAACGTAAAATTGTCACCTTTTAAACGTACATAAAATTAGATCTGACAAATTACCCGTTTCGTCGGAAGACGGCGAGTTTGTCCAGTATCTTAGATACCACGTTACGGCAGATGTTAGCAAAGAATGTTAAGATTTTACTTTGGATGATATTGATATTATAGATGCACAAATGTAAACAAACGACGTTTAAACTCAAAAATCAATACTTATCAGCATCGCGAATTTTCGATAGGCATCAGTCCGAAAATAAATTACTTTTCAGGCAGACCTGCTATTAAATGTGTGCACTTCTGTCTACATAATTGTACGCACTCCAAATTGTTGAAAGAAACGATTCAAACTCGGCTGCTTCCGAGGCTGACTGTAATAATTAGGTCCACTGTCTTCTGTACGTTGTTGGGGCCACGTAAAGGAGAGTAGTGCGCCAAAACGTCAGCTTATGAGGAATTTGATCGCAGGAAAAGCTGGTCCCTGGAGGCTCATGAGGAGCATTGAAAATTGGCAGAATCCTGTCACACAGTGGTAGTGAACAGACGTGGCAGAAGTTGTGGTAAACGTGTGTGAACAGTGTTACTAGGGATGGGTCGGTAACCGAAACCAAAACCGAATTTTCGGTTTTTACTGAAAACCGACACCGAAACCGATTCGGATTTTGTGTCGGTTTTTCGTACAGTGTTCGAAAATCAAAAAAATGATTTGTTGTTTTACATTTTTTAAATAATTATCATTTTCTACGTATAAATGACAGCAAAGCTCCTTCCTAGCTATTAAAACGAAAATAGTAGAGGAAAATGGCACCACAGCTATGCCCACGGTCTATGACGCTGCTGAAAGTGAAAGCAGGAGTAAGTTGAAGCCAGTAATACAACTGTTGCAAGAAACAAATTAGGAAAATCTGGTTGGGTGGACGGTGGCAAAAACCGACACCGAAACCGAAACCGAGGTTTTTTTGGGCGGGAAAACCGAAACCGGAACCGAAATCAAAAAAATGAAACCGACCCATCCCTAAGTGTTACCCTTACTTTTTTCTATTCATGAGGAGGTCCTTTGTCATTAATTCTTGTTGGATTGTGAGAGATTCTAACCACTCAAGTGTCTGCCATTTTTGGAATTGGACGCAAGGAGGATAGATGATCTGTCCCACAAGATTGCATGGGATAGAACATCTACCCTCATGGAAAAAAAGAGTTATCATTTGTCACAGTGGTATTGGCAGAGTCGGACTAGCGAGGAGACAGGGTGGCATGGGTTTTACCATGAATCCACTAATTATAGTGATGTACCCTCCAACCACCGCTAGTTGATCTGGGACGGTCCTGTAAACACTCCATGCAAAGTCCGGGGACAAGTTCCGTAAACTTTTGCTGCTCTTAATATTCGACAGTTATTTATGGATTCAGTGTCCATTTTATAAAATATTTTCTCTATTGTAAGAATCGTTTTTTTGCTGGATTTTCATAGTTACTTTTCATAGTTTTCATAGTTGAACTTTTTTCACTTTTCTTTGGGGGAGGGAAAAAAGTACCCAAGAGACACCAAAAACACACACTACCACCAAGGAGAACACACTGTTTACATTAAATTTTCGATGACTCTTGTCATCTTTTTTAGAATCTGCTACTGGACAACGAAGAAAAAACTACATTTTACTAGATGTCACTAGATGGACAGTGGATTTTGAAATGAGCGCCGTTTTGTTGCACCACTGATGGATGCTCGACCGAGACCAGTGGTGCAACGAAATAGCGCTCATTTCAAAATCCACAATTCATCTAGTGAGATGTAGTTTTTTCGTTATCCAGTAGCAGATTCTGAAAAAGATGACAGGAGTCATCAAAAATTTAACGTGAACAGTGTTGTGTTCTTCGTTTTTTTTAAATTCTGACATTTACCCTCCTTGTATCCAATTTGAAAAATGACAGACACTTGAGGGGGTTAGAATCTCTCGCAATCCAACATGAAATAATGACAGGGAACCTCCTCAGCAGACGATTTGGCAAGCAACTCAACTTTAAGTTGCACCAACAGCGGGGTCTAATGATTACAGTAGACCACGGAAGCCGCAGAGTTTGAATCGTTTCCTTCAACAGTAGGCGTGCATGCAATTATTTAGACAGAAGTTCACATGTTTAATAGCAGCCTGACAAAGATAGGAGAACTATCTCCCGACTGAAGCTTATCAAAAATTTGGATACTGATGAATATTGACTTTTTGAGCTTGAGCATTATTGTTATATTTGGACAGTACATTTTGCATTATGTCCGGTTATTTTTAACTTTAATACCAACAGAAAACTTATTTTACACCAATGAAAAGCCACTGTAAAGTCCATTTTAATTTTAATGAAAAGTGGGAACTTTTAAGCTACTTGCACAGGAACAAAGGTCAAATTTGTTGCCTGTGATACAACAGGCAACTTATCGAATCGTTCACAAAACAAAAGCAAACTCGACACAGGAATATTCTGACTGCCGCTTCCATTTAATTGCGTCTGCCACACGATCGCATTATTGAAAAAGTAAAAATAAAAAATGGCCAGTGTGTTTGCAAATGTTGCAGGTCAGGACTAATTCCATTTTGTGAAGAAGGAATACAAAATGAGTTGCCTTAACCGTGCTGCTTAACTCCGTCCTCGCTTCCAATTTATTTGGGCTTTTTCCCTTAAAAAGTCTAGTAAGATTCAAAATTATCCGGGTCATCCAGAAGGGCATTACTTTGCTTTAGTTATTGAAGCAACAAATAAACAAAAAAACAGTACTTAAGACAGGGTTCGTACACCAGAGATGAAACCGTTTTCACGGCCTTTTCAAGGCCAACTCGAAGCCAATTTCAAGGCCGTTTTGCCAACAAAATTGTTAAAAATTACCGTAAAATAAATTCAATCTTTTTAAGCAATGAAGAAGCCAAGGAGCACGGACAAATGCAAAAACAAGTGATATTCCGATATTATGCAACCAGCAATATCTTCAGCAGACAATGAACAACACCTATTTACATGTCACGCCATTAAGAAATGTTGGAGATGGTCCTGCAAGTCCAGGAGGTTAATAGCGTGACATGTAAATAGGTGTTGTTCATTGTCTGATGAAGATATTGCTGTTGCATAATATCGAAATATCACTAGTTTTTGCATTTATGTCTGTGCGCCTTGGCTTCTTCGTTGCTTATTTGTAAATTGCACACTCCCTGTACTATTCAATCTTTTTGCTAGCCTATATCCTATAATTGAATAAACATCAATTTAAAAGTTATTTATTTTGTCCCCATCGCGGGACAAGTTGCCTTTCCAATACAGCACTTATATGTGAATATGAACGAAGGTACGTCGTGCTGTTACCAGAAGATAAGCATTAGGCTGACAAGCTAATTTTTTTTTTTATTTATTTATGAATTTAAGCATAAATTGACTGTATTTCATCAAACATATTACGCTAACAAAATTCAAGGCTCTTACAATAAAAATGCCAATTTTCAAGGCCTTGAATTCTTGGTTTTGAAATTTAAGGCTTTTCAAGGATTTCAAGGCCATGTACGAACCCTGCTTATAATACATAAATGAAATAATTACTTGTCTTCATCTTACCTCTTTGGGAACGTCAACTTCGATAACAGTACCTTTTAATCTGGAATCAAGACAGCAAAGAATGTTACAACAGTACATGCACGGAGAATCTGACTCAAAGACTCTACGCAAAAAAATTCACTTAAGACAACCCGAGGGCACATGGGTAACTTACACACGGCCGCCATGCTTCACCTTGAAGTGGACATGCTCCTCGACAAAATACATAGAGTTCACTTTAATATAGGCTTGATCTATTATTGCATCCAACGATGAAGTGTCTGCAAGACAAGTGACATCGTACACATTAGGCCTTACGCCAAACTATTTAATGAAGCCTCAGCATATTTGCGAACTTATCGAGCAGGGTGTTTGAGTAGAATGGGTGGTCCAAAAGTCATGGTCTAGTCCGTTAGTTCCCATATGGCCAGAGGACTTATGGAAACAGTTCACATGAGCAATAAATGCTGCAGCAGCAAAAGCCCAAATTTCACACTAAAAACTCCTACGAATTTTTGCAGCGCAGAGACTTGCATCTCGAAACAACAGTTTGTTCACATTCCAACGAACTCTAAATCCAAATTTGCTGAGGAAGGAAATTAGTAGTAATCGCGGAAAATTTGTAGGAGTTTCAGTATGAAATTTGGGCTTTTGCTGCTGCGTTAAAACTGAGTATTGTCATAAGTTTTTACCAAAGTAAACATACCGATTCGTCCGTTTTCCTGGTAATGTCAATTTTGCTGAATACCGAATAACAAGCCGAATACTTGGATTTTATTGGATACTGAATAATAAAGGTTCACCAAGACCAAATTTACCGATCCGGTTTTAAAAATTTTGCCGATACTGGTTATCAATACTTTCAAATAACTAAATACAGATGCAAACCTATTTACGTTGCATTTTGGACTTATATGTCTGACTGCCTCAGCGGGGAACGAACCCAGGACCTTTAAAACCAAAGGCCAAGGCCCTACCGCTGAGCCATACTGACACGGCCAAAAGGAAACGTCCATAGGCAGCATTTAACACGTGTTGTTACCACTGTTCTTTTGTCTTCTTCTCTTGGTGGTATGGATTCGACTGTATTAAATTGTAATGCTTCAGATTTGAATTTAGACACGGTTGTCTTTGCCCACTGTTATTTATCAGGCATGTGAGTGGGTGCAGTACATCACTTCTACTGATCCAAGTGTTCACATTGCACGATATTCAGGATGGTGGTTTTGGTTGGGGGCTGTAGATTCATAAGGGGTGTCGTTGTTTTTGCTAATTGCTGACAAAGGCGGATCCAGAACGAAGTCTTGGAGGGGGCCGCAGGGTGATTTTTCTACGTTTTCATGCATTTTCCCGGTATTGAAGTGCTTTTTTGCAACAATTTCGGCAATTTTTACTAGTTTAGTTGTCTTGGAGGGGGCCGCAGCCCCCTCGGCCCCTCCCTTGGATCCGTCCTTGATTGCTGACCAGCATGTGACTCGAGTGCAAGTGTTCATCATTTGCAGAATTCGACACAAGCAAGATGGTTGTATTACCCCGAGAAAGGGCGCTGTGTCTCCATTTGGTGGTATGCAGTGCTGTTTTTTTGCCAACTGTTTTTTTGTGTGTTCATGCGTCAGAAACGTGAGCCTTTGTTTTTGCTCCTTTCGTCTGTCCTACATACACAGCACCACAACCACCTCATGGAATGTTACTTAAATTTACCAGCACTAAACTGGATACCAATACTATTACGGTGCTGCCTAGGAACATCCTCAGCCCTAATCACACACATTTGCACCTCCAGAACAGAGACCTTACAAACACTTGCAGACGGTGCATAATCAGATGGATCGAGCAGTTTGATGCATTCACATCCTCTACATCAGCCAATGATGCACACTCCATTTCAGCTTCAAGTGCAGCACCCTCCTGTATTTCAGGCAATTGGGGGTGCAGAGATAGGTGTTCACCCGCACCAGGAACTCAATTTGAATCATTCAAAACCACACAATCCCCTGCAGTGTCTACCACAATGGGTAGCTTGGAAATATTTAGGGATCGACCGGAGCCGGTACCGGAGCTGAGTACCGGCCGGTACTAGCGGTACCGGCACCGGTACAGGTGCCAACGTCTACAATCGAGTCGGTACTAGCACCGGCCAAAATTTGATCAATTCTTAATGATGTGCTTCTATTAGTTATTTATTCAAATACATAAACCTTTATTCAAGTACTTAAAGAACTTTTATTTACTATCTTATTTACCTTTAGTTATTTAAATAATTCGGATGACTGTAAAACGTTAGTAGCGTAACTTGACTGCACCATCCGTTGCTAGAATACTATGTTTTGGAGCTCAGGAACAAGGGTCATCACCGGTCAGCAGTAAAAATGTGAAAATCAAAAATCCAGCATAGTGATGCTGGGGTTGATGATCTTAAAATTTTTTTAAAAATTCATTGTATTTATAAAATTATAAAAATTATAATTAATTTAAGACACAAAAATGAAAGTTTTAATTATTCACTGCTGTGCTTGCTTGGCTCTAGCAGATATCAGTAGGGTGCTCTAACCGCTGACAACTGGGAAAAAGTAACCGATAATAGGCCATAAAAGAAAAAAATTGTAAATATAAATTAAATTGTTTTTCTTTAAATATTTATTACAAAGAGTTCAAATAGTTACTTTGTTAGTGTAACAATATATATTTACTCTTATTGTGTATTTATAGGCATCAAACTCTAGTCTGCATATTACTGGTAGTAGGTGCACCTTTCAGTTACCAACTTTAAGAGCCATTTGTCAACATCCGTTTTTCCTTTGCCATCGTTTATTATCCAAGCAACTTTGAGTTTAAGCTAGTTTCAAACGTGTCTGAACGAGTTTTAGGAGCTGCCAATCATAGATATTTATTTTTAAAAGTTAATTCATGGAAATTCAAGAATATGAAATGGAAACTTAATCACTTAATCTAAGCCTTTTTCTGTGTTGGCAGTGGGCCAGAAATATTGATGATTGGGGGTGGTTTTAAACCATTCGTTCGTAAGTTGTGTGACGTTTGGAAATGTTATGAATTATGGAGGAGGGGGGATTATACTTGTTCATTGCCCTTAACCACTTTTTTACTTGACCATATTTTGAATTAATAGGATATAGGTATTTTTGGTGGGTGGGGTGGTCCTGGAGCCCTCTCCAATTTGACAGTTGATTTGAAATTTAGTGCGAGTATGATACTTCAATAAATACGCCCAACATTTTTTTTTATCTGTGCTTACATTAGGTAGTCACAAGTACTGATACTGATCAGACCAGTTTTCAGAGGTATGCAAATCAGTTTAAGAAGATTACTACAATGCTGACAAATGGCAACAGCTCTCCTTATCTTTAATCTATTAGCTTTTTTTTTTTTTTTACAATAAATCATGGTTCCATACGGTCATTTTTATTTTGGAACCGGCACCGGTACCGGTACCGGCAGGTGCCAAAAGCTCCAAGGACCGGCACCGGCAGCACCGGTAAATTTTGGCTCCGGTCGATCCCTAGAAATATTGGCTTCTAAATCAACAATGGGTGCTAAAAACATCATTACCAATACTATGAAACATTTGAATAATTTTAAAAACCACAATCTTCTTCAATCTTCGCACAATTTCATACATA
>JAHWFP010014329.1:0-20772 GCA_023313725.1 Lithobius niger
AGTGACTTAATTGGTCCAATTGAAGCAGAGAATTGAGGTGTTTTGTTCCCTACAAATTTTCAATAAACAAATGGAAGCAGTGACGTGCAAATGCTAGCTAAAATGTCTTGTGATTTTCTTGAAATAATTTAAGTTACGGCTGAAAAGTTCATCTCTTTATGTTTCTCCATATTTTCATTCTTTTTTGTAGCAGTCGTTCAAAGGAACGCGGCCGTTCTCGAGAACGTGAGCGTTCCCGTGAGCGTGAGCGCTCATCACACCGTGAGAAGAGCAGCCGCCGCCGAGACCGCTCACGCTCCAGGGACCGTGAATACCGAGAGCGTAGTCGTGAACGTGATCGTTACCATGAAGATCGCTACCGTGAGAAGGACCGGGATCGTGATCGTGACCGTGAGCGAGAGCACCGCAGCAGCCGACACTAATGTGGATAAGCAGGTAGATGATTAACATAGTCTTTTAAGTTAAGCCTTACATTTTTTAATGTTGTAAATTTATAAACTGAAGTGGTATTAAGGGATGGGTAATTTAAAAACTGTGATTCCTATTGACAAATTAAAACAAAACGTATCTAATGAAATTATTACCAACGCTTTTGTTAACCCTTACAACTATGAACAAAAAAAAAGTTCTATTTTCTGTATTTATGGTTCATAGTTTTGATTCAGCGGCTACAAAATTTAGTTTGAGTTAGTATAACAATTGCGTAACTCACTACAGCGAGTTAAACACCTGTGTTGTTTTAAAAAAAATTCCAATTTTGTAACTGTCTTGTTTGGAATTGTTTGACCCGAGTTTTGATTGTAGCTTGAACAAATCAAAGGGATGATAAGAGTAGTAAGTTTAAAATTGTTTAACAAATTGTATATTGTTTTGTATGAATCCTTGTTTAGAAAGTTATAAAGATAAGATCTTTACTGTGTGTGATAAAGTACAAGTAATTGTTAAAAAAAAAGTACCCAAACGTTTAATGATTTTGTGCACTTCAGTAGTTAAAGGTGACTAGTCTGCTTTTATACTGCTTCCTTTAGTCACTGGTGACATTGCTATCGTGCAATTTCCACCCTGTTTTTCGTAACATAATTTAAAAGGTATCAAGCTTTCTTGCAAAATTGTATGTAAATAGATCATGCACCTAGCCCCAAAATTGTATTATTGTTTATGAACACAACTTTCATGAAAAATATGCTAAGTGAAACGTGTCTCAAAATGCAGCAGTCCAAGCCTTGCTGTTTAGGTTGGTTACGAGTAGTCGTGAAGCTGGTTTTATTTAGGATTGTTAGACAATAGTGAAGCGCACGGCACGAAAGCTGAAGCGAAATGAAATGATAGAAGGTAAATACTGCAAATACCTGTTGGTGTTAGTTTAAATATGGAAGCCGCATCAGATCCTCCTGAGTTAGCATGGATTTTGGAAAAATGTGGCTAAAAACTTTCCATACATGAAGCCTTTGAAGGTATGGAATATACGTTGGCAGTTAAAAGCGCTCCCAGCCGTAGGCATGGCGCTAGAAGAAGGGACGGAGGGATAATTTTGCTGAGTACTTTTAATTGGAAATTCCTAGGGTCTTTTACATGCTACATCCGGCATGAGCACAAGGCATCACAGGGCCCTTCTCTTTCCGAAAATGCATCGGGTGACTGAGGGTAGGCTCGAACCTTGGGCGTCTGGTACATGGAATGTACTGGATAAGATATCTTTGCTGGAAAATACTGGAAATAGTACTGAAACCTTTAGGTTGTTAGCCTACTTTATTTAGTCAAACTTTCGTTGTGATTTGCAGTGATTATAGAAAAACACTGAAATCACAGCATGTTTAACATGGATTCCTGCCAAAAACTCGTCACATTATAGAATCGCTAGAAAAAAATAATCTCTACCGGTTTTTCAAGTAGACCTCATTAATTTTCAAATAAAAGAAATCTAAATTTTCGTGTTAAAACTATCCAAAATATGTCGAAAAGGAAGGATTTGCGCTATACAAAACCTAGAACCAAAAAAAAAAAATTTGAATCATGTTTCTGGCGTAGACACCGGTGTGCAGAATATGCCAGAATGCTAGGACGAGGTTCGCGGGAAATTTTGGAGAACTGTGGAAATTCACTAAAAAATAGCTTGCCTACATAGTGGAAGGCTGTGGAAATTTGAAAAATCTGCACGAAAATTTTGTGGGAAATTTTGTCCAGTAAGAATTTTATGCACCCCTGCGTAGACGTACAGTAATAGTCTTAATGCTCGGCTGGTCACACTATGAGGGAGTAGAAACTTAGTCTGCGGGACTCTCCCTTGCCTTTTCACTTTCTTTTGCATAGCTTGGTGGTAGATCACTCTTAAAGTTTTGTTGTAGCACCGTGTTTGTTTTTGTAAAACTTCTTAGGTAGAAAAGGTAAGTGGTACAACGTAAATAATGAAAAGCAGCTGGGTTAAACAACACAAAAATTGACGATAGGGTCTTATAATGGGCTAAGGCTACACAAATGTAAATAGATATTAACCCAATTCAACATTCCACCGTTTTTATTGAATGATTTTATCAAGAGATTTCTAATGAGCTTTGTAATGTACGTGAAGTGCATTAGTTTGATCCTGATGAAGATAGTGAAACAACCATCAATAAAATCTTCATCATAAATTTCGCTCATTTTCAAAAAGCAGGCAAGACTAATGAGGGTCTGCTTTTTGAAAATGAGTGAAATTAATGGTGAAAATTTTATTGACTATCGTAGCGAGTTTTAAAGTTACTCCAGTAACGGATTTTTTCGTGATAGCGAAACAAAATTACGAAACAGTGCTATGTGAAAATTTCGTAGACGATAACAAGTTTGTTGTGCCAACTTTATAACAGTTTCTTGTGGATAACATTTAACCTATTTTACCATCTTTGCTTTGGATTTGGAATCTGCTCTTTGGATGCTTATAGCAAACTGTTGGTTTGGAGGCCGATACAGTACCGGCTGTACCTAAAGATCTTCTCATGAAACTGCTTCTTCCCAGGATGCACGAAAAATTGTTGTTTAGGCACAAACGTTAATTCACTCTTATGTCTGCATTGGTAAAAAGTATGGCTTGGAAGCTGGTTACGTAGTGTAGCGCAGCAAGGTTTTGTACACAACTTAAATATTGTTTTGAATTTTGCTTATCAAATGTTGTCTGATATTTTGTGCGCCTGCGATCTGATCTAAACCATGCGAAATGAACAAAACAACTTGATGAAAAAACTGGAGTGTTTAGTGTAGTGCCAGGGCTGCGCGTTAGTGATCCTGGTACTGGTAATTACAAGGGGTGAACATGCATGCATTGGTGAACATGCATTGGTTCGATTTACATCCCAACACCTCGGTGTGAGTGTCGAAATTAATGCGGTTAAATCACATCTCAGAAGTTATTTGAGTGTGATTGGGGGGGGGGGGGGGGGGGCGTTCTTACATCTAATTTTTTTTTTTATCCTTCCCAGAAATACTTTCTCTTTTAGATTACCTCAGTATAATAATGTCTGAATGTCATGTTTACTCAAATGTTTTGACTGTCTGGCTACCGCCTTCAGTGCTTCCCCGCTCATTCGGTCTCAGACACTCGCCAGTTTCACACACTTAGCTACGGTTTCATCAAGACATTTATATATACGGATATTCCATTGGGACTACGTGCTTGCAATGTAGTTACCTATTTTGGATTTTGTTCCTTTTTGGGCCTCATTGTGCATTTTAATTATGAGTTTTCAACGTTTTAACTTTTATGTTTGCTCAACATCCAAAAATTAGGTTGAAAAATTAATGCAGTACTTCATTTTTTTTCTAAGAATTGTTTGATTACGTTTTAAACCTCCATTATCTTACATCGTGGCAAAAAAAATGGCGCTACCTGAGCATGCAAAAACTTGTTTTTCATTGGAGAAAATTATATCACAAGGGTCGTTAAATGCTAATTCCACGTCTTATCGGTGTTAAGGAGTAAGTACAGTAGAAGCTCATTACCCTCTTTAGCTCGAGCGAGACTAGCATTACAGTTTCAGTTATGCCTAAAAATAGAACGCAGGCTGAGGTTCTTCGGGAGTCCCGAGTACATCTAGTTCCAACGTTTGCGTAGTTCACATCGATGTAATAATGAGCAATTAGTTCCTCGGATTAACCGTTGAAAATATTTGTACTGTACAAATGCTTCACAAAGTTTCATTATGTTAAGCAGTAAAATAACTGGAGTTTGAGTTAGCTGAAGTTGGCTTGCGATAACGAGGTTTGTTTGCTTTTTTGCAAACAATGAAGGCAATTAAATGAATCGCGGAAGTGGTACTCAAAAAATTGAGGTGGTCGTGTGGCTTTTTATTTTTATACGCGATTTATCAGATAAGGGTGTTTTTTAACCAAATTAAAAAAAACCATGTTGTTGTGGTGTACAGTATTTGATTTTTACTGCCAAGTTTAACTATATACAGAGAGCAAAAGTCTGTCCTTTTAGACTCGGTTGTGACACTTGGCGATCATGTAAATGGGGCTCAGGGTTTACGTGGTCATCGAGTCCTGGAAACGTTGTGTGAAAGCATTGACGCGCAATCCGGAAATATTTTTTTTAGACTCTGGCTTTAAAAAAAAGTTCGTGCACTAATGCTTATGCTCTTCAGAGCCGCATTTGTGGGCCCTAGCATAAAATAGTTTGATTTAACTAACAATTCGGCTGCTTAGTTGGAGTTAATTACGTTTTACTGTGTCGAATCTCTTTTTACTTGTCTCGTAAAATATTACCTTTCTAATTTAGACAATGCTCCATGCCCAACATTAACCTCAAAACTTACAGGCAACACACTTGGTCCCCACCAGAGCAATGCCCTGTATTACATAACTCATTGACTCTGTCCTGTTGATTTCCACTTTTGTTTCTGAGCATGGTGTGGAGCAGACGTTACACTGCATTACAGCCTACTCCGTGTCTAGCACGTGTAATTCTTGCAGGCTTGTTACGACCTCGGTAGATTGCCATCCTCTGTGCGTCAAGTGTAGGACCTGCGATTATCGTACAAACCTCTGCAAGGTTTGTGAAACCTATCCCTATTTTCAGCTGCAAAGTAGGGAAACTGGCAGTTACAGTGAAAGGCAAGGTTAAGTTTTCTCAGGGTTAAGTTACTGTCGGAGCAGATATTTTTTTTCTTGGAGCCATGTTGGACCTAAAACTCTTCATCCTAGACAATGTGGTAACCGCACGCTTATGGAGGAATAGGACACCTTCGTTTAGCGACCTCTTTAAAAATGGCCCAGTGACCACTGAAGCATGGACGTCCAAGCAAAGATCCTGTGTCGTCTTCCCTGCTGACTCTCTAGATTTGTGAAGTCGTCGAAAGAACATAACGAGCAGTCTTCTAGTCAGGCGATTTCCAACAGATTATGTTTAAGGCCCTTGAATTATGTGCTTTGGCCTTGTTGGTGTTTGCGGCAGGGACAACACTAGATAAGATCCTAACCACTTGCTCATGGAACAAAAGGATGGCTTTCATAAGTTTCGGAACATCCTGGTGGCGGCTGCAAGTCTGTGGGATGAGGACCTCATATTTGCGAGCTGTGGACAATGAGGCTACTCGACTGTCAAACGGTGGGGATATCCAGTTGAGGTTTAAACTTAATCCTTGGGTTAAGCTCGGTAATAAGGGAAATAAGTTGAGGACTAAGCAAAATTTAGCCTTTAGTCGAGGACTAACTTTATACTGAGAAGTTAGCTCCGAGATGTAAAAGTGGTGATATCCATCCAGGATTAGCGTATTCCAGAGCTTTAACAACATTTTAACATAAGTATATCGAGGGCTAGTTTAGCCTGAAGGTCGAGGTCTAAGGAGTAAAGAGCTAACAAAACCACAACTTGTCCAACATGGATATCAACTGTTTTCTCCAGTCCACTAACTCCCAGGTCGAGAGTTAGTTAGATCCAGGGCTAAGCTAATCCGGGGCTGGTTTAGACCTTAACTGGATATCCCCACCGTACGAGATGGGGAAGGTTAGTACTGTACCACTCACACTGTTGTTTTTCTCTGGCCACTGCTTATATGTGTCCAAGGTTCTTCCGCAATGGGCTCAGGGTTAGACATGTCCCAACTTTCTGTGGGCAAATTCAGCTTATTAGAAAGGTATTGTAATTTAAGTTGCATTTTAATGGAAATTTTAGGAGACAAGTAAACCTGCGGCTATTTGGGAATCGGCAAACGAAAGCGTGGATCAAAGGGACGGCATCAATGGTTTATGTAATGCTTGGTGCAACCCTGGTTGGGACGGGTATGTTGCCTTTAACTAGTGTGGTTAAAGTTGTCCTGGAGCATTATTCAAGAACTAAATAGGGTTAAATTAGAAAGGTAAATATTTTAGGGTAATTAAAAACTATTTTTATGGTTAAAACTGCATTTTTCGTGGGCCGAGTTAGTTTCACAAACTGCAACCTATGACATTTCGTGCTTAGTAGGCCTGCTGGAATGCACGTGTGGTTTTCTGTAAATTGGGCATATGATTACTTGCTTGAGATACAGATAAAGAAGACGCCAAGAAAGTCTTTTCGAAGCCCTGAAGAATTTTTCTATTATCTCCCAAGGTGCAAGAACTAAGGCTTGTTTTCTTGGGATAGTTGAGTTTGTAGTTTGCGTGGAGTGAGTGCAAATTCTTATGCTTGTATTAATGCCTCAGTTTCGTCGTAATAGTGAAATTGTACTTTGTTTTTGTCGTTTTCGAGATCTCTGTATTGCTTTGTTCATAATATTGTAAAGTTACACAGATGTTGTTCTTTTTTCTATGTTTAGGTGAGGCTACGTGAAGCGTATTTTATTTCCCGATTAAAAACAAAATATAATGTTTTCCAAGTGAAACTGGACGTGGTGTAAAAAAAAAAAACTGTGCCCCTCCCCTTTGTTGGTATCTCGAACTTGTATGTGTATAAACACATGCGCTGCCAATTGTATGCATATAAAAGTTTCATCACCCATTAACCGGCCAGCCGCAACACACTTGCTTCATCGTCGCTCAGCAAGAGGATATTACTGCATCGTATGGAGATTCCGCATCTACGACCCATCGTAGCACGAACGAAGTCGACAAGTTTGAATGCCGAGGAGTTCCCGTCATTTCCCTTGCTACATGCCCTTGTGAAATCGTTGCAAGGACATCTCTATATAATGTAAGGTACCCCAACGTTCTTCAAAGCCACCATTTTAAGTATTCTTCGTTGGATTACATTTGTGGAGTAGATCGCAATTGCTGCACAACGCAAGTCGTATTCGTAAGGCAATTGAAATTCGTAGTTTTGTTTAATTTACAATTTGTTGTTCCTTAGTTTCGTATTTGTTGCCTTGTTCTGCGTCATTATGCTAATCATTTTCATGCATAAGTAGTGTAGTTTTAATTCTATATTTGTATGTATTGATTCAATAAGTGTCATTAAATACAACCACTATACTCGAAATGTTGTTTTTCGTCTACAGTTAGTTATTTGTTTCCACATTCCACCTTTTGGGGATATTTGGTGTTATGTAGTGTTAAAAATGTGAAGGACCTTACTACACGCACTAGGAATTATGTGTACTGATGTGAAGCTGTTAGTGTGAAGAGCATGTAGGTTTATTATTGTTGCGTGTAATTAGAATTATTGACTTTTCTCCAGATTTGATATGCTACTAGGACAAGGTACTCCCATGGTCTTATTGATCGATAAAGTGTTACTGGGCTTTTAAAACATTCAGTTGGTCCAAAGATTAATTCTGATTTTACGAGAAGACTTTCAGAAAATTTAATTTGTTATCAAAAAGAATTCTTCTGAAGTTACAACCAACGCCTTCGAAGTTGTTCATCAAATTTGCGAAGTGCTTTATGTTTTCTGTCCAATGTATGTTCTGTAATATATTGTCAGATGTGTACCTCATCTGAAGCATTTCATTCCGAGAAGTTATATTTCTTCTTGTTAATTAATCACTCTCCCAACTGTTGAATCGGCTTCACATTTTTAGCAGCTGCAGCTACATCCCTTGTCATAAAATTTAGTGTCACAGTAGAAACTGTTCATGTTAATTTTGTGTTTAGCTAATATTTTTGACAGACCTTGTTGTATGAACTTGTAAAAGCCACCGTGATCGCAAACATACACCTTTAAGTCCAAGGTATTGAGTGGAAGAAATAGTACAGTGCAGAGGTAAGTGTGACTTTTACTCTGTGTTTTGTTTGTGTTCTTTGTTCAGTGTAATACGAAAGGATACTTTTGTTAATA
Source organism: Lithobius niger (assembly GCA_023313725.1). Lineage (NCBI taxonomy): Eukaryota > Metazoa > Arthropoda > Chilopoda > Lithobiomorpha > Lithobiidae > Lithobius > Lithobius niger. Next base: position 8,225 of record JAHWFP010014329.1, read on the forward strand.
TCCGATATAGTTTATGCTGTTGAATCTGAATCATAGTGGGGCGCATATATGTAATGAGTAGTTACCCAGCATTGGTGCATTGAACCACAGACAGTATAAACAGGAATTTGTGTAAATGTGATTTTCTAGCCATTACTGAACTACATACATATACCTTATTTATTTATAAAGTGGTGTTACGTAGTTAAGTTATCCTTGGGACTTTTTGTTACGTATCTAATATTGACATCCATTGTATTCTAACAAAAACAAATTCGACCTCGCACGAAACTGAATTAAAAGTTGGCAAATGAAGTTGGAACATCATTTTCCCACTTTTACGCTCTGGTAAATTTGACTTCTACTCACTAATTGAGCTCAACACAACAATATCTTGTACTCTACATTGATCTCTGTCTGTTGTTTATAAGGCAAATAAATTAAAGTGCTCCCCAACCATTGGGAACAATATGCTATGAACTGTCACTATAAATCAACAGAATTTTATTGTATGCAAATTCAACTGTTTTGGGAAAGTCAAATCTGCCTCGTGTTTTCAAAAAGGAGGCACATTTTTTTTTAAATCCATTATGTAACACGTTCATCGTAATTGGCTGGCACCAAATGCTCATTTAGAGCGTTTGTCGTCTTGTAATTAGCATGATTTTGATTTTCTACAAATGAAGTGATCATATTATTTAAGTGAAAAAAGATTTTTATATTAAAAATTGTTAGTTGCGAAGATGCTGTAAATAACGATGCATGTTCCGTGACACTGTTAGTCTATTTTGTGCTCCTTAATAACGTTATTTCCAGCATCCTTGCGTCGTGAGAAATTCAGGTATTCGACTGTGAGGCTCTCTCTGTACATATCCTCCTGTTCTGTATTTCAGTAAACCTTTCAAACCAGTTTGCACTGCAGTACTAAAAAAAAAAAAAAACCATTCCTATAAATAATATATAGTTCCAAAATGCCGTACTTATTTGTTTGTCATGTAGTTGATCCAGAGAAACTCGAATCATCTTTGTCAGAGAGAATCCTTCGCAACTTGCCCCTTCCTCTGTACCTTACTGAATCATCCATGCCATTACTAAATAGACTGTCGAGTAAGCCCTGGGCCGGCCACAAACAAAGATATCTGGAGCATGCCCATCAAGCTGATCACTGGGCCAAGCACTAGTATAAGAACTGCTGCAAATTTGATTAATACACAACGCAGTTAAAATCAATAAATAGCACTCAGTGTCAAGTCTTCTGTTACCAACGTAACAGATCAACTTTGCCAAAATAGTGATTGGGTCAAAGTTCCAGTGTGGTTCAGCGAGGTTAACTGAACTAAGCTGCTTGGCATACCAAATATTTATTATTCTTGCGCTATTCACCAGTTCTCAGTTTGATGACCGGATTGGTGCGACTAGGAGTATATAGAGTTCCATACAAAGAGTTCAAACTTGTTCAATACACTGGTGATTAGTCCCATGATTATCGGCGTCTTTTAAATTGTAGTCAATAAGACAAAACGTTTTATCAGGACTCGAAACATTGGAGCCTCCTCAGATCGACACAAACGGATTTGCTGACTGATTTATCTTTTCACAAAAGCCAATACCTTTCGCCAGGAATCGAAACATGTAGTCTGCCTAAAAAAAAAGAATATTTACAAATATGTAATAAATGACGTGTAGTATTTGATGTTTTGTTTTTGCCAAACAACTTCTTAGTGGTGTGAGCTAGATAGAGACTTGACATTTCTTGAGTGGTGTGAGCTAGAGACTTGACATTTCTTGAGTGGTGTGACCGTTGAAAAGCTTGTTAGAGCTGCTTAAAATGGTGAGTTTGCATGTCAAAATCTGCTAAATTTGGATGAAGATTTTCATAATTTTTCTTTTACCCAACATAGCTTAAGGAACGTGCGTGTGGACCAGATGTTTAACTTTACATAGCCTTAAGAAGGATGCAGTTTTGCAGTAAAAAAAAATTCCTGAGTTGGTTTCCATTCACATCATGCACTAGATGGGGCTGAGCGCGACACTCCTCAATATAGGAGACCTCTGTATGCTCCTTTTATAGTTTTATTTAGCTTGGCATTGAAGAGTAAGTGGGTCAGAACAAAGAGGAAGGGGCCATTCTCTTAAAGTTTACGGATAATTGAGATAAATTTAGGCAAGTTATTTTACGAGTTTTATGAAGAATGCCTGTGTATTATATCTTCGTGTAGTCTGTTAAGCTATTTTAGACTACATGATTCAAACTTCGCCCTATTTTTAACCTTAGTAAAATTTTATGTGCGTTGTGAACCTACTTTCTTACCCATTTCAACTTCTCCTGGTACTGGGGTATGCAACTCTAGCATAGCTCTAATCTAAAAGTCTAGATTCATAGCCATATTTCTACATAGCCAGGTTGCCTCCTTGAAATTCTAGGCCTACACGTTAATATCATAAATTCTTGTCTTACTTAGGCACTTGTATTCCTGTATTACCAAAACAATACTCCATAGCAGTTGGCTTAACCCTGCATTTCAAACTTTATTGTAATTTTTTTTTGCTTTTTAACGTTGTGACTTGAATTTTTTCTTGAGAAAGATTGAAAGATTAAAATTAATAAACCTGCAATGCGCTATCAGTTGGTCAGTACGGTAGACCTGTGTTTGACCAGAAGTAACAAATGAATGTCAGTAGGTCTTGCCTGAATCGTAGTATAGGCGATATCATCTAGTTTCGTGTGGTGTATACTTGTTAGGTTCTTGATAATTTCCCCCCAAAGCAACAATGGTTCAAGATGTTCACTGCCTCATCATTGAGCGTAGTGCTGTTAAAATTCCCTGTTGCATCTGTTAACGGTAATGCACGACAAGCGTATACGCTTAACTCTTCGTAATTTTCCACCAGTGTTTTATAACGAATAAATTTTTAAGAAATGCATTTTTCGATAAAGACATTTTAGTGTAATATTTGCGTTATAATGGTCCATTATTAAAAAAAAACTGTTCAACTTCAGAAAAAAAATCTTTTTTAATGCATGTATGCTAGAAGCCATTTGTAAGCCGTCTTTTGTAACATTTTTGTTTGTAACAGTAATAACAAATAAGTTTTATTCCATTTCGAGTATCTGTTGCTAAAATTATACATTGGATTTAATTTATGAGCGCAATTAGTGTGTATCTAGATGAAAATGTAATAAAGTGGTTTGTATAATGAGCGAATGGAAAATTACAAATCTATAAAAATCTGCGCAATTTTAAAACGAATTACCTCTAACATTGCTACTACAAAAGCAAATGTGGAGTTTTATTTCCATCCTTAAAAAGATTTATCTGCTTGTTGTGGGTTTTGCCACTCTTCGTTTTGTTGGTATTCCCTGCATCACTACACCCTAAAAGTTGCCAACAGGCAACGTTTAGGGTGTAATGATGCAGGACTATCTCCTGTGGGATCTCAACTGTTAATTTTTTTCAACTTCATTAAAATTTCATTCTGTATCATTATGCTTGCATGAACTGATCGTTACTGATCCTGTATTTTCCCCATTTGTATTGAAATGAAAGCTATTCCCCCAGCCGATAGGTACGCCTATTGGTCACTAATAACATTTGAGAACTGATAGCAAGCCTGTTTGTCATTCGAGTTAATGCACACACCAAACCTGAAGTAAAATGTTGTGTGCTAATTGTAACCTAACTCGTATAATTTGCCCCTTAATTATTGGGGAGTGTTGGTTTGCAATGGCAGACCTAGTTGGAAGATTGTGGCTGCTGCTGGTTTTGTATTGGGTTCAGCCGAAGCCTATTATGAGAACAATTATAGTTGCTTGCATGCTCAATCATTTCTGGTATACTTTACCTAGTATTTGGCAATAGCATACTTTTAAGAAAAAAGGAAAGTCAAAAACATGTCAAATGTTTCCATAGGCCTTGTCTTGGTAGAAAATTGTTTCTTTTGTTGGTCATACAGGTATTAGATCGGGGGAAAAAACGGCAAGCAGTTTATACAATGGTATTTACACAACATCATCTAAAAAATTACAAGATACCATCACAGTAGAACTGCACAAAACGTTCTTGTTTTAAAATTTTCGGCGAAACCCACCTTCCTCAGATGCTCAGAAACACGGGCACCAGAAAAACGAAGAAAAACTCGGGTTACATCTTGGCTTCACAAAATGTAGCAAACAATTTAAAAGACGAGTTCATTGTTGACCGCTGATCTAGTTTTTCTTCGTTTTTCTGATGCCCGTGTTTCTGAGGAAGGTGAACGGTTTCACCAAAAATTTAAAAAGAACGTTTTGTGCAGTTCTGCTGTGGTGGTATTGTGTAATTTATTAGATGAGGGATAGGACAATAGAAACTAGTTTTGGTCAGATAAATTTTGTAATGCAAATGCATTGCAAGAACTGTTAGAATAGTATGTGCCCTAAATTGTGAGTGTGTATTTGTAATGCTGGTAAACTAACTGCTGGGGGGAAAATATTTGTAGCTGCTCATTCTGGATATAAGATGATGGATAAGTGAACGGCAAACTATACCTCCTATTTAGTGGTATAGTTTGCCGTTCACACATTACGTACAAGTGTGCAGGTCCCACAAATTTTCTTTGGGTATCTGTAATGTTAGTAAATTAGAGAGTAAAATATTGTATCTGCTCATACTGGTTACAAGATTGACAACACTATATCCTAGTTTGTTGCTCGATCGGCCATGCACACCAGTTTAATGAGAACACCAGTGCAAGCACTGTTAGCATAGTGCAAGTACCATACAGTTTGTAGCGTTATTTGTAGACTGCAAGAAAAAAAATTATTTGTAAATCTGGTCGTACTGGTTACGATACGTCAGACATTTCAACAGAGCCCAGTTTGTGGCGCAGGTGGCAGGATATTAGTCTAAACTTAACTAACTTATAAAAGCACTGACTGCCTACTAGTCGCTACAAAATGTTGTCTAGTTAACCACTAGCACTACCAGCCTACTACACTAACTAACAATTTGTCTGGTTCTAGTAAACCATGAGGAAAATAATTATTTTATATTTCATTTTACAACGAATTCACTGTGGGGTGATTAATGTATCTTATAACAGAATACACATTCCCCCATCCTAGTTTGTGGTAGTCAGCAGGATATTAGTCTAAACAATAACATATGCAAGCATTGCCAGCCTACTACAGTAATTTACAAATTTGTCTGGTTCTAGTAAACCATAAGGAAAATAATTTTGTTTTTCTGAATTCACTGTGGGAAGATTAATTTATCTAAATAACAATACTCCTTCCTCAATGCGAGTTTGTGGCACAGTCGGTAGGATACTAGTCTAAATAACCTTAGGCAAGCACTGCCAGCCTACTACAGTAACTAGCAAATTTGTCTGGTTCTAGTAAACCATGACGAAAATAATTATTTTGTATTTCATTTTACAATGAATTTACTGTAGGAAATAACAGAATACACTTTCCCCCATGCTACTTTGTGGTGCAGTCGGCAGGATATTAGTCTAAACAAGAATTTATAGGGTTTGGGAGGAGAATTTGTAACTCTAAAAAGTCCCTATTGAAATACGTTAGATCGGTCCCCATTAGTTCAGTCCGAGTTTTCAGAGGGCGCCACGTGTTCCATCTGATAATTGCTCATTTTTCAGCCCAAATCTAAAGTAAACTAAATTACAACTAAGGTAGGCTAAATAATAATTAAAAGCAAGCTAGTTCCGTTTAGTTTAGTTAAATTTTAGGCTAAAAACTGAATTGAAATACCCACATAAAACACATGGCGCCCTCTATAAACTAAGACTGAACTAATACGACTGTATCCAAGACGTTTTACTATGGGTCTCGGTCACAAATTCTCCTCCCCAACCCTATACATTCTTGGTCTAATCAATAACAAATTTGTCTGGTTCTAGTAAACAATCAGGAAAATAAATATTTTGTATTTTATTTTACAATGAATTACAATGTGGGACGGTTAATTGATCTTAACAACAAAATACACCTTCCCCCATGCTAGGTTGTGGCGTTAGTCTAAACAATAACATAAGAACATGCGCAAGCACTGTCACCCTGTTACATACAGTAACTAAAAAATTTGTCTGGTTCTAGTAAATCATAAGGAAAATAATTATATGTCATTTTACAACTAATTCACCGTGGGATGATTAATTTTTCTTACAAAACAATAAACCTTCCCCATCCCAGTTTGTGGTGCAGAATGTTAGTGTAAGGATTAACATACGCTAGTACTGCCAGCTTACTACAGTAACTACACAATTTCTGTCTGGTTCCAGAAAACTGTGATGAAACAATTGTTTGCGTTTACAACGGGTTCACTGTGGGAAAATTAATTTCTAACAAATATCTGGCACCTCAACTTTTGTAAAAAAAAAAAAAAAAAAAAAAAAATTTATTTAATTAAAAAAAATCCCAATCTTTACCTAAAGTTCGTGAATTTTATTGGAAAATAAAACCAGCTGGAATTTCTTGAACATTGTTGCAGTGACAAAAGAAAAATTTAATTTAAAACATGAAGTATTAACACTTGAAAGTAGTAGCTAAATAGAATTAAAAGTTTTAATGGCTCAGCTTCAATAGTCCTCCCATCGTTCTGTTGGTCAGGTTTATAACTAGAAGCACAGTACCACCCATGATCTAGTGAGTCGTACGGTAACAGCTGTAAAATATGGACATTATTGCCCAATTATAGGACTATTTTAGGTTTAAAACTACATATTTTTTCACCTGCAACCCTAGACAAACGTCCATAATGTCACGCTTGGCTAAAAATACATTTCAACATTCAGTAATTAATAGTTGTAGGTTTATCTGCTCTCCCAATGTTGCTAGCAGCAGTCACTCGCTCCTATGCATTGTTGACCAACACTGTATTAAGTGAAACTTCTGTCGCTACTAATTATCGACTTCTTAGAAATTTTTGGATTGGTGTGGTTGTGTTGTGTATTTTGGTTTAATCAAGGGTACCTTTAGTGTGGGTATAACGATTTAATTAATTAAATGGGTAAATTTTGTTTAAGCTTTACAGTTTTTGCATCTTCTCTAGGCATTTGCAGGGAATTTAATGCCATGCTTTCTTTTTTATGTAAAACTTTCTGATTAGTTAAATGTTTTCTACGTGAAAACGGACTAAAAGTCACCAAAACCTAGTTGCGAGCTAATAAAACAAGTTACATTTACGCCTTCTTGTTACATGCTGGACTAAAGTCAAGTGTATTAAGTAAAAAATAATATATTGGGTAAAACAATGTCTACGTATAAACAATATGCATGTTTTTGGCTGCAAAAAATACCCCCTAAATACACTGTATAAGGCACTCGAAAAGCTGCATTTCAGCAAGCCTTTTGCCAACCATCTGATTCAATGATATGCAGCGCATCACTTTCTTGTTAGCATGCGATAAGCAACGGTATTGGCAAGTACTGAGTAAATACCGGTATACGGCGACCACAGTGGTGTACAATCGACGTAATGAGAGATTTTCTTGGCAAAAATACTTCATGCAGTCACTAACAGTAAAAAAACGAAAATACAGTTAAATTTTCGGAGACTATCCTGTCTCCTGCAGAAGCACCACTACACAAAAACTGTGTGAAAATTAGGTTTTTTTCTACAAGATGTTCTTAGTTAACGAACGGATCAAAACTCAATCTCGTCGCTACCACTGGTTTTTATTGTACCTAAGGCCGTCTGGTCGAATTTCCACTGTGCATCTAGTTTTGCTGTCACTTCGGGAAGGTTGAGGAAGCTGTCTATTTTCTTGTATGTTAGGCTCGTGATGTTCGTGAGGGGGATTTATTTATTTTTGAAACGATTAATGGCCTCGACTCAAGTACTCTCAAATGATTGAACTTTTTGGTGTGTTGTGCAGTGCCATTGATTGGGTGAATGGCATCTCACACAACGCACAAAAAAAGTTCAAACACAAAATAGCATTGAACCGGACCAGGATTTTGCTCCACTCCTACACACAACAGGGTGCTCATTTGCGAGCACTTCAATCATTGGCCATTAATCGTTTTCAAAAATAAACAAATCCCCGCATGAACATCACGGGCCCAACATACAAGAAAATAGGCATCCTCCTCTACCCCAAGTGACAGCAAAACTAGATGTGCAATGGAAACTCGACCAGACTACCTTAAACGATGCACAATAAAGATTAGTGGTAGTGACGTGATTGAGTTTTACTCCGTTCATTTACAAAGAACATCATGTAGAAAAACCAAATTTTCACGCGGTTTTTGTGTTGTTGTGCTTCTGAAGAAGGAGACAGGATAGTCTCCAAAAATTGTCAATGTATTTTCGTTTTTTGTTACTGGTGATGATTTTGTCAAGTATTTTTGCCGAGAAAATCTCCTTAGGTACTGAATGATAAAAATGTTGGCGAAGGCTTCTGGGATAAGGTGTTTTTTTTTTTTACTGTTTACAGAGTAGGCCTTCTAGCAGCACATTATTAAAGCAACATAGCAGTATATAAGTTGTATTTGTTTACAGCAGTCAGCTAGGTGGGGAGAAGGTTTTCTATTAATTTTTTTGTGTGACAAGTTATTTTAGCGAATGATGGTATATCAGAGGGAGGGGACTTCTACCTAATGTCAACTTTTTTCCTGCTAGTTGCTAAAAAAAAAAAAAATCGACCAACACACTGTAAAAAACTTCCACCAATTAATTACATTTCAAATGTATTTTTTTCTTAACTTTTAACTTATTTACACGGTATAGTCCAAAACAAGTGAATACTACATGGCACGCTCAATACGATGTTACACTGTACTGGTCGTACCAGCGCGTTCTTTGTTGTTGGTTATTTTATGTGTTCAAGCGAAAAGCACGTTTTGTGATTCGTTTCCATTTTAGCAATGGGTATGCTTATATGTCTTCCGACTCAGATAGTTTATGCCTCATGATTCTCTCAACAACAAAAAAAGTGTGTATCGATGAAATTAACACGCTGTTCCATCGTGTAGGGGTACCAATTTTGGCAGAGTTAATAAGCAAGCTTACTTTGGTTCCTAAATGTAAGCTTTTTATAAGAAACAAGCTAAGGTATTTGTGAAGTTCTGAGTTGTCGACAATGCTGTATTTGTTCCAAGTAGCAGTAGTTTGGTATGCTACCGAACATTATTTGCTCGGTAGTGGTGGTTTCCCATTCACAATTAGCATTGTGTATTGTGAATCTCCCAATTCGTGCCACTTCGGCTGCTGGTACTTACTAATACCGTGTAATATGGCGAGTATTGTGTGTGTTGATGTAGTAATATTCCATCACTTAAACCATGTACACACATTTATATCTGCTCGATTGGAGTTAAACGTGAAAATATGGCAAGTTATGAACTGTGAACAGGATAGTATATAGCAAAGGAACTTAGTGTAACATTCTAGAAAATTCCTTTTGAAAATGGTTTTCTGTTTGACTGTTGGAAAAATTTATTCCACAGGTATTTATTTGAAAGTTGCAAATTATGCCAAAATTGATCACCACCTGATGATTTGTCTTGTAACATCTATCGTAGAATCCTTTAACAGTTTAAAATAATGCATTTGAAATGTAAATGTTGGTGGACTTTTTTTGCACTCACAGTGCCAAGACAAATACTGGTGTGGGTTTATAGGATTAAAAAGCTAACCCCGTTTTAATTTTGCATGTAGGGTAATTATTTTTTTTTTTACCATATTTTGATTTCCTGTCTTAGGTTTAGAATGGTTTTATTGGTCATACTGAAAGTTTTATGAAAGTTCTGAAGTTTTATGTGGCGGGTCTCCCATTCAGTTTTAACGTTGGTTAGAATTGCAGGATTTAATTACTAAAACATGTATCATTTCAAAGGCAATATTCCAACCATCATGTAATGACTAGTTCACTGATGATACGTCAACGAACTGCCTTGGTGTTGTATTTGATTCACAAGTTGTAGCTTCTCTAGTTTGGTTTTTAAACTTTTGTTTGCAATGTAGTCAACTACAAACAAATGTTTAATTTGCGCATCTAAATAGCATTTGGAATTCAAAAAGAATTAACTCTTGCAAGTTACGTGCATTTTGAGATTGATTGAGACAAAGTATGTTCCCGACTTCATGGGGTTGGTAGGCGAAGCTTCTTGGTGTACACTGTTTGTAGTGATTTTTTTTTTCCATCTTCGGGTTTTGCTGCCATTTAAGTGCTCCGTGTGGTTTTGTATGCTACATAATTAATTCCTGAATTATTATTTAATTGTAAGTGACACAGGGTTTTCCTTAAATGATGTTCATGTCTATATCAGTATTGCAACCAGTAGCTCAGGTGGGTTGTGTACTTGGTCTCAGGCTTGAGGGGTAAAGTTTGAAAAATTAGGATATTTTTAGTAACTTATCTGCAAGTTGGTCAGTGGTTGTTTATTATTTAAGCTTTCGCTAAAAGGTAATTTCATTGACTAAAACAAAAAAATTTCCTTATGCAAATTGGTAATGTTGCAAATTAAGTGTAAAGTATGTTATGTTTTACTATCTATTTATGGGGTTTTATCACATGCGGTGAGAACCGGAGGTGCACATGCACAGTAGAATGTCCAAAAAAAAGCTGGTTTTTCACACAAATTTATGCATTAAGTGGTGTTATGTTGTTAAGCTTTGCACAAAAAATGCCTGTATTTGGTACAGTTGTGTCGTTTTTAACGATGTGTCATTATATTGTAGTTTGGTAAAGAGAAAAACAAATGGTGCTAGTACAGTAGCTGAAGTGACGTTGTTGGCAAATTTTTATATTTCCGTAATTTGTAACGCTTAACAACACCGGTGATACTGTGATAAAACTTAGTTTAGATTTCTTAGTACTTGTTTATATGAAACTCCTGCACATGACCTAATTTTCTGTTTCTTTTTATACAGGTTTCAAGACTGATAATGGCATAGCAGCTCGGTTTGTTTTTTTTCCCTCCTACAGTTTACATGAAATGCATGTTTTTAGGTATGGACTAAGGATGTGGTAAGTATCCTAGGGTCTTGCAAAATTGTTAGAGAGCATTCAAATAGTACATTATGCCATACGCTTCCTCCTTTCATCTTCTCGTGCATGTGATTTAGTTGGGCACTGGCGTCCTCCGAATTGTTTGATAGCTGTCTCGGTCATGAGTGAACATTTCCAGGGAGCCTATACTGGCCCTTCATTAGAAAATGATGCGTCATGATGCGTAATCTGTGTGGTTTGTCACGTTTGATTGCCTGCTGTCCTCGTTCCCGATTTAGACTGCTTCCCAAGAGGCTGCAGGTTTTTCTTTGGGGTCATCAAATTTTGTCTTGTAGGATTTTGTGTTCGTGCTGCGGTAGTTGTTTGCTGCTCATTACTCTAGCTAGAATATCTCTATAAAAGCTTGGCTCTACATGTTGCTGTGACGCCAGTGAAATAAAACTATCGTCATAATAAGTTCAGTCGCTGCCTGCCATAAACTGCATCTTTCTGTTTAGTTGTATCACTTGTATGTTTGTTCCTGGCTGTAGTCATCAGTCATAATGGTTTTCTGATTCATCTGGCTTCTCTGAGCGTCATACTCTCGTGTTCTCACTTAAGTAAGTTTTTTTTTTTTTGAAATAAAAACCTATAGCAGTAATAATTTCTTCTGTACTGCATGTCGGACACCTTACTAATAAAAACTAAGCAAACCGTTAGTGTGCCACAAACCTGTTTGCATATCCTTCAATACTGTATCAAAACGGACCATTTTTCTGTATATTTACGACTGGCTGACCTTTTGCTTTGCTCCCACTTTGACAAAATTTGCATAAATTCTAACAACTAAAGCAAGGAGTGTGCTAGTGAATATTTTGGTGTCTTTTCACAAACTAACCTAGCAATGCACAAAGCCGTAAAAGGCTTCGTGATCAGGTCCCTTTATCGACTTGCAGCCAGGTAATCACTAGGGTCTTGTGATTCTGAGGTGCCCTGGCTGACAATGTATGCGGCTATCATCGTCATGCTGATTACGTAGTCCTTTGGTGGTGGAAGAAAGAAGTTGCCAGAAGTTTTAGTGTTACATTTTTAGTTGCTCAGTCTCCTCCGGGCATGCATCATGGCCCCGGGAATGAAAAGATCACTTCATGACGTAGATGGCCACATAGTGCTTTATTGTCGGTGATCTTCTTGATGCCAGAAGTTTGACATGCTCCCAGCTGAAGCCATATCATGCCAGAAGGCAAAGAGGGACAGTTTTGTTACTTATTTGCAATCGGATATTCCTAGGATCTCTTGCATGCCCCTATCGACGCAGGCACGAGGCATCATAGGACCCTTCCCCGAAAATGCCACGGGTAGGCTGATGCCAGACTCAAACCCATGACATCTGGCACATAAAACAGTCATGCTAGCCATTTAGCCGGTAATTACCCCATTCCCTAAAGGGTTAGTACTTATCAACCTTTTATAACATTTAGGTATATAACGCTCTTTCTGGGGCAACTGCATTTGATTCTGCCATTATATATGATTGATATTGCTTCCAAGTGTGTGTTTGTGTGTGTTACTGGTGAAGTATTTAGGGTCAGTGGCCTCGTTGCCTGGGTCCCTGCCAAATCCAATCCATCCATCGTTCC
>JAHWFP010014329.1:25772-94403 GCA_023313725.1 Lithobius niger
AAGGGCAGAAAAGGTAAAAATGGGTAAAAACACACCAAAAAATAAAAGGTTCCCAGAAAAAAGTAAGTTGCCCCCTGTTCTCCCAGGGGTCTGTGCACGTGCCTGATTTTGCCCTTTCTGAGTTTTCGAGCCCAGCCCTTTCTGCCGTTCTGCGGGTGCCTTTGACAGGAGCCTAGAATAAGTTATTCTTCCAATTAGCGATGGGACGATGCAATTAAGCTGAGTTCAGCCAGTAAATTCTACACGTGTCTGTTGATTGGGCAACTTGTGTTGGTGGCCAAAGTGTAGTGGCATTGTTGTCCTGCCAGCCAAGAGGCAATCCCAGACATAGTGAATAATGAGTGATGGTGTCATCTTGAGTCCTAACTCCTCTAAAAAAGTGGCTAGAAATTGAACTACTGGTCAACTTGCCTGGTTACAAGGTCTTTATACACGGTAGGGATAATTTTCTAGTTACGAGTATTGCTAGTGCCCAGTTGTTGAATTCCTGTGCTTGTATGATGTTGGGTCCTTTGACAAAGCTCCTTTCCTCCGTGTAGGCTTAATGCAGTATTTGAGTGCTCTCAACTGTCACAACAGATTCAATCATCGTTCATCATGATCACTACTTAATAAATAAGTAAACTTGAAACTAACCGTAAAACCTACACCTAGACATGAATTGGGAGGAGCCGTGTTAAGAATTCTCATAACCCAGCAGGGGCTTCAAACCCAGTTGTTCGATTTTCTCGACTGGTATTTTGAAAAATGAGAACTATCGAGGTATGAAATCTCTGGACTGGGGTGCATATTTTCTGACCTGGACTCTTGCCAATTCATGCTTCGTATGTACTCATTTATATTAATATTGCTCACACTTTGTGTATCGTTTTGAATATAACTTAAAATTTGGAAAATAAGTGTCGAAACTTGTAATTTCTGCTACAGTTAGCTGCAGGATTTGTTGCTTGTGTTGGTAGTTTCCTTGATGTTTCTTGAAGGTACTGTAAGCGTTACTTGTCAGGATTCTCATCACGTCAAGCAGACAGCATTGTTGCTAGGTAAAGCATCAGTCTTGACGGAACATCCAGATTAAGTGGCTTAGCATTTGTAGGGTTAGTGCCAGTTGTCATGAAAGATGTTCAAAGAAACTGAGTACGGCCCATGGCACCTGGAAATGGGGTCCACCATGTATTTTGTAGATCTAGACGATAGTGGATGTGCAAGAATTGACTTGGCGCTAATAACGTAGCCGCAGCATGGGAGTTGAAACGTAGTACATTCTACAACGTGCAAGTTTCAAATAAAGTCCATTGTAGGCTGTCATCCATACTTGAGTACCTTTGTGTCAGGCTTGGACTGGCCATAGTGCCACTGGCACAGGCGCCCTTAGGTTACCATACTTTCGGTGCCCCTTCGGTATAGTCTTATTTTTTCCTCATCCTCGCCAAGAAAAATGAATGGTATTGGATTCCCTGTCCGCTGATAACCTTTCCTTTCAGGCAATAATTGCCTTCTCTCTTCTCCCTACCTTTACTTACGTTTTTAACCCATTTTTTAAACTCGCTTCCCTCTCCCCAACCACTCCAAACTTTGTAAAAACTAGCATTACTTGAAATATAAAATTTGTATTGGAGTCAGAAATGACGACAGAATATGAAAATAAGTAAAGCTTCTTCAGTTCGACCCCCGGAATTTGCTTCTGCTTGGGGAGATTAGGGCCCTTTCCCAAACCCCTTTACTGTTGGAGGCCCAATCACTTGAAGTTTCCTGTAAACGCATGGCGCCCCTCCACGGTTATTTCGATAAATGGCACAGGCACCCTTTCCTACCCAGTCCGACTGCTTTGTGTAATGTGGAATTCCCCTTAATGCTAAAAAATGCGCTTTTCTCCTGCAACCAACAATAGTCTTAATTTGATATGGGGGAACCAAGTCTTTTTTCGTGTTTAATAGCGGAAATATAAGGTGCCAAGTGGACATTTTGTAGACTGTAAACCAACAACATTTTTACCATTGGAAATCCGTGCATTTCGCAGCACAATGTTGTGTCGATTGCTTCATTTTGTTTTAAATTTGCGGCACGTCACTGGGTTTAAGGGAGAAAACATACACCCTCAATTGTCTAGACAGACTGGAAAGATCCTTAACGGACGTAAAGTCGTGGCATCTCTTTATCTTGGGTGGTTTAAAAGTTGTGGGAAATATTGAACTTAGACGTGAACTTCTCGGTGTGCAATTTGGTCTTGCGCTTCAATGTATTTTTTCCCCTCAGGATGAAATTTGCAAATTATGCTAGCCGATGTCATCTGGAAATGTCAACAAGGTGTTGATCACCTTCCGTAGTCTGATGAGGCAATAGAATTCTGCAGATTAAGAAGGGGTGGTTTTAGGCCATTTGAAAGTGCCTGTATTGCCTTGAAACCCATTGAACTGCTTACAATTTTGTGCGTCGGGTAGTCCTGATAGCTCTCTTTAACTAGTGGCAATGGAAATGGCAAAAAGGTGATAATGTAAACTTTTTAACAAGGCTAGCAACAATACTTAAACATAGAAACAAAACACATACCGGGAACCTTCAATTTGATGTGGGGGAGGAAGGAAGGTTAAAGTAAAAGTTTGGTGACAGTAAACATATAAATGTAAAAGCACTTGTTGCTATTTAAAAATTCATGTTTCAAAGGTGCTAAAATTGCAGAAAATAGGTAGTTCTACAGGATGCTGAGAGACTTGAAATTCTGAAATTCAAGCTGAAATTCTTTTTTTTTTTTTTGGTCTACACTTAATATTTGGCTAAGAAAATCCAACAATTGGCTACTTAAATTTTACCAATAAATTTTAGCCCAACTCGCCAAGACTGCGATTAGCAATGTAAACTGGCAATCCAAAATCAACATTTTGGGAACCTTGCAAGTTATACTGTTTGTGGTGTCGAGGTCATACTTACAAGGGCTGAAACAGCTTTGTTTCTACAATAACACGGGTTAAATAAACGTACTACAATGCAAAATATGCATACATATGAAAAATCTTTTATATTGACTAAGTTGAGAGCTGGCTTGACCTGTGCATTCCTTGGACCATCCCTTCTTAAGCTACTGAATTTGTATTAGTGTTACTAGAGAGGATGGATTAGTGTTCCAGAAATGCCTAGGATTCAATTTTAAAGTCCACAAGTGGCGTACCCACTAACACACGTGTGCACTACAAATACTTGCATTTCGCCGGCTACATTTTTCAGGATACAGCCTATCACTAGTTGGAAACATGATGGCGGTTTTTATTTTGATGTAATATGCTTGACATGAGAAAAACAACAGTCAAAATAACGCCTCATTCAAGAACTGCACCAACAAGTTCTGTTGCTATGGCAAATTTAAAACAGGAAACACAATGTTCATCTTCAGACTCTGTTCTATGTGTCAGAAAAACTTGTTTACATGCAGTTAAAAAGCGTGCGCAACAATTCTACTCAGACCACAGCTCTGTATGATGCTCGTTAAAATCCCCATTGGGATTCCTTCATGAACCTGCAACTGCCATCTTTTACCGCTGTTGGTCAACTCGCGCACCCATCCCTCACCTAATGACTGAAGATAAAAGTGGAGCACACATCCCAATGGGGCTTCTAACGAGCTTCATACAGATCAGTGGTGTGAGCGCGATTGTTGGAATTTTCAAGGGCATGTAAACCAGTTTCCCTGACTGATAGAACACACCAGGGCTATACCTATGTAGGTATTTGAGGTAAAAGCAAAGCAAGGTTTGCAAACCAAAAACCTGCACTGAAACCAATATTTTTTTTATTGTTTCCACAATTGCTCAGGAGTGGAATGCTCAGTGGCCTTTCAAGTACAGATAAATACATTGGTATTTTATTCAAATAATTATTTGACTTTATGGAGTAATTCTTTACATGGCACATGTTTTTTGGTGCTAGACTAATTGGGAGCATTTCAGCAGTGTAGTAATTACTTAATTAGTAAACTGGTTTCAGTGCCGTAATAATTTTCAATGCAAACAATATCGTGACTGCAATCGGGAGAAAGTGCTAATCATAATAGAGATGACTTGGTCCAGTTGAATTTGAGGAATGACGTCCGTTCTTCATTGTCAGAAGCTCCACGAATAACCTTCGTTACATGCTGCAGGCAAACAAAATTTGAATTCTTCACTTTCTAGTGTAAATTTTATTGTCAGTTAATCACCACTGTTATCGTTGATTCCAGGCTTGACAGTGTACTAATCTGGTTAATGCTGTATGCAATCGGTAACTTACTGACCGTTCAAGATTACAACATGCAGCATTTTGCTCGGGAATTTTAAAACTGGATCAGTATAGTTGCTGCCTTGATTTTATTCCATTCAGTGAGGCTAAGAAGTAAATTAAGGCGGGTTGCATTTTATTGTGCGCGTGAAAAGCACCACACAATTTTCATGGTTTGCTCTGAACGATTTGAAAAAGTAGCTACTCTTAACATGGAGCTAGCTGTTGCCTGGGAGATTTTAGCGCTCATAGCTTGTATTTGAAAGTCAGATTTGGCCAGAAGGTCCATGCAATCCTAAACCTCGTATATTAATTTGTGTGTTCGATAGGGTAAGTATGGAGGGTTGGGCCCCCCCCCCCCAGGTACTTGTCTATTGTTTTTAAGTGCTAATGACTAAGAATATTTTAAGTGCTAATGACTGTAAGAATAATTTCAATAAATTCTGTAATTGTTGAATGATTTGGCATACAGGTTTGTTATCTACTGACACTACACAGTAAATAGTTGTGACACATGAAATGTGGATTTTGGCACACTTCGCAGTGATAATTTCAAATACAGTAAAACCTCAGTTATCCAAACTGCCCTGGGCCAAGAAAACCAGCAAACTCAAGAGGGGGCCTAAAGAAACTATGAATACTTGCTGAACCAAGGCAATCTTGAAATGCTAACAGCCACTGGTTGTTCTTCCACAGCTCCAAAACCTTTTTTTTTTTTTATATTTTTATTACCGTGCAAGTAGTTATATGGCCTCAAATATCGTAGATAGCACTCCCGCAATGTGTCATCGTTGTCTCCTAGCCGGCCATCCACAAAGCAGGCACTCACGCTAGTTTTTGAGGTGACCTTGACTCGCTTTGCGTGATGTCATATCATGACTGGCCGCAAATAAACCAATCTGAGCTCGCGAGTCACGATACTACAGCGCAGTTAATTGGAGGCAGTGACATTGATGGAAAGGGGATTCCCAGATTGCAATCGCGACAAGATGACGGACGAACGGCGCTCGTTTAATGAATTAGCCTCGTTCGCTTGAACCAAGCGCTATTTTCATCACACAGAAGCAATTTTCTATTAGTTTTGACGACGTAAAAATACTAATTAAGGTATAAATGTGTTATGATTAGGCCTACCACAAGAATTACTGCCTGCACAGAACGATTTATACCAAATCAACGTTGATTGTTCATAGGGATTTTTAATTTTTCTTACGGTACAGTACCATTTTAGTTGAATAGATTAATGAGATTAAACTATTTATTAGCTAAATAGTTTAATCTTAATTAAGAATAAAGGTTGTTTATAGGTACATAATACCGATTTTGCCCGTATTTTTTCGCTTGCATGCATACGATTATCCGAACTACCCTTGGTCCCACTTAGTTCTGATAATCAAGGTTTTACTGTAAACTAAAAGGAATAAAACAATAACTTATAAATGTTCAGAACAGCATGACACTGATATACCACGAGTAGTTCATCAATTTTCTTGTTAAATGCCAAGGAGAGGAAATACTTTTTTTGGTTGCAAGCTCCCATGTTCACATTTTAAATGCTGGTTCCCTTTTACTGGATAAAGGCATTCTTCTTATTGTTAAAGCACTTATGCCCTCAACAATAATTGTTGGCAGTAATTTATTTTTATTTGCAAAGGGGATTCCTATCGTGCATGCAGTGATAGGATAGGGTTGCTGCCCACTTCAAAAAATCCGGCTCAGCTCAAAACCTGCATCTATGACTTAAATATTCTAGCTGCCATGCTTACTTTCCTCCAAGTACGATTGGCTCACCGGTATGGTTAACCAATCTTCAATTTAAATAGGAATTTTTTAGTAGACCAATCCGTTCAGTGCCAATTTTTAAAGAGGGGGGGAATATGTTAGTTGTAGAATTTTATTTAGAAAACAAAACATACAAAGACAGGACCATGAAGCCACGTGCAGACGACATTTGTCATACACTTCGACAAGTGATTCACAATACATTCTTAAAATTTTATCTTTTTACAGCACTGCAGTCTTATGGTATCATTTCAACATTTTCCAAATTACAGTCTTCAATAAATTTTTCTTTAGCATCTTGGTCCATTTTCTCAGGATGTGCAGGTTTTGCATCGCCCTGAGCATCTACTTTGTTGCGAAAGTAAGAATCCTCTTCTCCCCAAGTTCCAGGGTTTTGTAGAACATCGCTGGATTTGCGGGCATTCGTCTATGAATAAAATTGTTTTAAAGCGAGGTCACAAATGGTGATAAGCCTCAAGACATAGAAAATAGAATTTGGGGCGGGAGCTTGCTATAGGTTCACCTAAAAACCTACTTTACCAGAAATGATAATTAACAAGATGCTTGGTTTTGTATGATGTTGCAGCATGATATAGCACAAATTCATCATTGCGTTAAAAGATTGAGAACAGTGCGAGGAAAACGAAAAGAAATTCAGAAATCACCGGTAGAAGAGCTAATAGAAAAAAATGCTTTTTATTCTCTTTACACACTTTCTGGGTTTGTCGAACTACTTTCTCGTACTTAGCTGGGTTTCTTGCTCTACCCAGCTATTTTTCCATACACTAACTTTCAAACCAGGTTCTACAAGCAAGTAAAGATTTAGACAAGTTAGCCTGGAGAAAGAGGCAACCAGTCTTCACCTGGCAATGCCAAGATGACCACCATAGAAAAAAAAGAAATAAGGGGACCGGTATCTTAGGTGACCCATTGTAGTAGGTTTTGTTTAGTATGGTGAGGCCATGAGTTTCAGAAAGAATAGGGAGCAAATGTTAACAGGGAAGAGGAACACTTCCTGATCACTACAACTGCATTCAACAATGAAGAATCAACTATTGCAGTTGGAGGTTTCTCTAAAAATTGGAGGCAAACAAGGAAGCAAATGGTGGGCACATTTCGGGTACTTTGAGAAAAATATAACAATGCAGTACAAAAGCTTAAATTGTAAAATGGATAGCAATGATCCACCTGACAAAAATTGTGTACCCTTAATGTTGCAAATGTGTTGCTCTATAGCTACGTCCGATCCCCATATAACTCCCATAAGGTTCCAGCTATAAAATTGGATGAATGGCTGCAGTACTGGACCATAAAAACTGCCTGTGCGGGAGTGCACGTCGTCTCTCATTGGTCAAAGTTCGGTCAACATGTATACTTGCTGTTGCACGTCATGAACAAAAACTGGTAAAGAGGCCACCAAAATATTGAAAAGTGGCACATTATTACACATCTGCAGTAGAGTTGCATCTAATACGCAAAAGTGATATACCTGTTAACATGGTCTTCAGTTTCTGAAACTGCCCTTGTTTCGTTCAGTAACTCAGCTGTGAAAGCATAAACTGATTGGAGTTACTGAACGAAACAGCTTTCACAGCTAAGATAAATGCTAGCTGTATTGCCTTTTTTTTTCTCTTCGAAATGGTGAAGCAGTCTTTTGTTCCGAGAGTCCACTTATTACTCCAGGGAGGGAGAAGGGACCAGTAAGCATAGCAAGCAATGCAGGCATTGTTTTTTTTTTTTTATTTTTGAACCTGGTGACGTTCCTGTGCAGAATTGTTTACTGCCTAACTCCCCAAAATGTGTGCTATACGAGATACCTGAAAACAATCTTGTTCTAAAGGTTCTTTTGCTTAGCAATTTTGTGTTGAATAAGATTATTACTTTACCATCTGTAGTTCTTTCGACTTTGTGAAGTAATAATCTTATTAAACACAAAATCGCAAAGCAACAGAACCTTCAGAACACGATTGTTTTCTGGTATCTCTCGCACATTTTGTGTAAAGAGATTTACAGATTTGTAAAGCTGAAAGCCCCAATTTGTTAAAAGCAGTTTTTCTATTAACTCTTCTACCAGCGATTTCTGAATTTCTCTAGTTTTCCCGGCACTGTTGTCAATTTTTTAACGTAATTTGTGAGATTCTCAAGGCGTTAGTATTTGCTGAGCCCGTTGAATAACGATGCCCAGTAGTCCCTTTCTTTCCCAAACTGTTCTTTGCCTTGTTTGGGTGATGGCTCGCGTGTTTTCTGTTGTCAATACTAAAATGCTCACAGAAAAGTTGGGGAAACTGCAAATCGCTAGAGGTTTTACAGCGTAGACAAGCATCGTTATTTCAAGCGATAACTAGTTTTTAGTAGCCAATTCCACTCAGCTAAAATGATTTGTGCAACTGCTGGCTGAAATCTTGAGATTCAGTTCACATGAATACCTTTTAGGGTTTGGATGTTTGGTAAGGTTTGCAATAATTTGTAATATACTTTTCATGGAAACTTGCAAAGTTTAGCCAAAACTGATGCATATATTAACCAAACCATATCTTACTAACCCCCATAAGGGTAAAGGGACCGAATTTTCGCAGTAATTCCAATCAAGATACTTTGAAGCTCTCGGAAATCTACTGGAAAATTGAAGCTCTCCGAATGAAGTAACAACAACCAGTGATGGCTTAACCCTGTACAGTTGTTCCCAATTGTTATGCAAATCTCCACCTCTCTGTACAGTTACTCTCTACAGAGGAGGGTCACGAAACGTAGCACAGGTGTGTCATTACTTTATTTGGAAAACAATTCTCCTGCAGGTAAGTTCAACTTCTCATTGTGGAATCACTACAGTTAGTCACAAATTGGGTTGATTAAAAAATGTGAAAAGAAACCTACCACAGACATAGAAAGCCCTACCAATCGCATGCAAGCAACCATCACAGCCAAGCACAGCAGTTCGAAACTGCTGTTCGCAATGTGAACAAAAAAACATCGCTAAATTGTCAGCGAAATTGAAGATCCAGTCTTGTACCTTCCACGTGCCCTCTTCAGAGTAAAGGAATCGTAAAAAATGTCCGAAGATCATATTGGAGCTCAAGAAGTCTGTTTTCAAAATTCATGACAAACTGGACGGGAGTTTCAAAAATTGCTGACTTCACGAGTTTTAACAAGTTGATCTTAACTTTTTTTTTTGAGATTCCATTACTTTGAATAGGTGAACGAAAGACACGGGACTGTTAATACAGTAATGGAGTTTTCAATTTCACCGAAAATTTAGTGAACTTTATTCTTTGTTGCGGTAGTGTGGCGGAGTTTTAACCCTTTACTTAGTCAACGTTTACGAGAACTTTCAACACCCTTTACCTTAGTGACAGTTTCTCCATAAACGCCGTAAACAATGAACGGAAGCCATTTTTTTTTTAAATCTTAAATGTCCGGGCTTCACCACCTAAAGAATGTAACTTAACTGCCCAATAACGGTTCAGTAATTTGAAATGCGAAACGCACGTTTGTGATTTGTGGAGAAGCCTATAAAAGCCTATACATGACAAAAAGGGTTAAGATGTAGTGCTAACCCAATGTACAGTAAGACAAAACAAAGTGGTAACCTGCATACACAGCGAGACAACCCCCAGACCTAGTCAAGGAATGTAGTAGCTAAAATTCAGATGTCAAGAACACCTCAATGGCAAACAAAGAAATCTTTACCCAAAGACATTGTCTGAACCATAGTGGGACGCATGAGCTTACTTGTACGAAACAAGGAAATCTACCAGAAACCTGCATAGGGCACCTCGGCACAGGAAGTCTTAACTGTACACGAGTAAGCAACATTCCATGTGTTTTAGTTTGTAAGTAGTGTTTAAACTAAAGCTGGGGTAGCCCCGAATATTGCTTCGAAACCTAATTGAAATCCACACATCCAGCGAGATGCATTTAACCCCCAGACTGCAATGGGTGCAGATGCAACTAGTAAGCATGTATATGCACAAATTAACTACCATAGTATATAATGCTTACAATCTGTAAGCCTGTGGGCTTGGCAGTGGGATAAATTGGATCTGCCAAGAATTCCGTCGTACTATTGCCAAAACCCACTCAATTCCGTGCAATGTCCTACACGTACCTACTACTAGGCAGACTTTCCTTTAATTCATCGATGACCACCAATCTCTGCAAAAGTACCCACCTATTAACGAACCATATCCGAACTGATGCATCACCACATCCTATTTCATCCTTGAGCGGACCTAGAAATTGTTAACCAAACCCAGGATGTTCGAGGTAGCCGCCTATGAATACGACACTTAAAACTATACCCCAACTGATGCATCACCACAAACCCTATTGCATCCTCTAAGGGACCTGGACATTTTTAACCAAACCTATGATGTCCCCTTCGCCAATAGGCATTGCCAGAACCCACAATACACTTGTCCATCAGAGTGGACCCAATTTTGCAGTGCTAAAATACCACACAACGACAGCCATTACTCTGCCTCTGACCACCGCACACCCTTCCCTCTTTCGTTCCCCTACGAAACCACCTCTCGTTACTGTGTATGTAATTTATCCCTCCAAAGGGAAGATCAAAAACAATGGTTACCTCAGACAGCAAGCCATGTCCCCCAAAACCAGGTTTACAGAGGCTTTCACAAATTGTGCAACTTTTCAGTACTGCCGACTAAGCAATGTTTTAGTCAAAACCATTTTTAAAAAAAAGTTTGTTTCAGCTGTAGCATTAACTAATGATTCTACCGACAACTTGCTCTTGTAGAAGAATCGAAGTTCTCCGAGTAGAATCTGACGAAAATGTGTTACACATACTGATTATATGCAGCACCTTTTATCCATCATCATTTGCATACAACCTAACCTCTAATCTACGAAAAAATATGTCACCTGCCGCATCGCCCCTCTCTCACCACTGTCTTTTGCAGCTGAGCTGTATAAGCACCAGTGAGGCGGGCGATAAAGATGTAACAGTTTCTTCGGATCTACTCCAGACAACTTCGATTCTCCTGCGAGAACAAGATCTCTGGTAGAATCACCATTTCTCCTTTATTGATTCCTCCTTACTGTGTTACCTATGTTGATTAAATGCGACAGATTCCAAAAAAAAAATGGCGCTAGGCAAGCCCCACTTTCCTTATCTCATAGATAACCTAGAGCCCCAGTCTAGTCCCATGACTATAAGGGTTTATTGCAAATGCGGCTAAAACAGTGGTGAGAGAGGCGTGAGGGGGATGGTTTAGAGGTTAAATTGTACGCAAATGAGGATGGATAAAAGGCACCATCGCAAGAGGGAATCCCATTTAATCGTAACACAGTGAGGAGGAATCTACAAAGGAGAAACTTGTATTTAAGACCAACCAAGCCATGCAGCATGGAGTATTAGCCAAGTCAATTAGGACCAAATTTAGGTCGAATCGCGGAATAATTCATAATAAGCACAGATGTTCGAAATGGTCTTAGGTTCAACATAGTAAAAGTCCTCAGCTATCCGTGTTAAGCTAATGCTGCCATCTTGGAAACAAGATCGGTTTTTCTTAATCTTATCACAAAAACGGCTGCATAAAATATGTTTAATCCGAAATTGTAGAGCAAGGAATTGTCTACAAAGAAGGTTATATTCGTTTTTTTAAACAGAGTCAATGATTCAGCGAATAAATGGTGTCAGAGGCCACGCATGGGGCACCCAATGTACATTACGCTTCATATAGTTGGGTGGCTTGGGGTCCAAAATTTATGGAATTTGTCACTTTCTGTGAAAAGCATGAATGCATATGAAGAGTATCTGGAAAAAAAATAGCTGATAGCACGTTCAAAAAACCCCGTGGGGGGAGGTGGAGGTGGTGATTTGTCCCACCAAAAAAGGTATAGTGATTTTCGTTGTTTAAAGTATTCGAGCGAGCCATCCGATAGCCCGATATGGATATGATTAGAATTTTCTAAAAGGTGGGAATCTTCTTTCCATCAATCGTAAACAAAATTGTTTTTTCATTCAGATAAGACTGTCCTACACTCATTCAAGGGTGAAGAGGTAGCAGTGAAACGTATGGCGATTTTCAAATTCAAAGTGCTCTAGCGAGCCCTCTTGGCATAAATTTGTATGATGGCAAAAGCATTTGTTGATTTTCAAATTCAAAGTGCTCTTTCTTGTATGCCCTCTAATAGACAGAATTAGACATGCTTAGGAATTTTTGAAAGGTGGGGAAATATTCTTTCCATCAATCCTAACCTAATTTTTTTAACTACGGTAGGGACCGACCATACGCCTATTTTAAGGTGTAGCTGTAGTTGGTGTAGCAGCTATTTTGAATTTCAAAGTGTAATTGAATTGCTTATATTTGTACCTACGCTAAACAATTTTGGTTAGTATCGAAGGAAAGATTAGATCCCTACCTTTCAGAATATCCTAAGCGTGTCCAATTCGGGCTATTAGAGGGCTCACAAGAGAACTTTAAATTTGAAAATAAACAAACGCTTTCGCCATCACGCCATTACCTCTTCGCTGTTAACTAGGCATACATTGGTCCCTATCTAAGCTAAACAATTTTGGTTATGATTATTGGAAAGAATAGATCTTCACCTTTCAGAAATCCTAATCCGGGCTATTAGAGGGCTAAGATTACTTTGAACACGAAAATCACTATAACTACCGTTTTTGGTAGGGCAAATCTCCACCTTCCGCCATCGGGTTTTTTTTAACTTGCTATCATAGCTATTTTTTCCAGGTACTCTTCATATGCATTCATGCTTTTCACAGAAACTGACAAATTCCATCAATTTTCGTCTCCAAGCCATCCAACTTTACAAAGTGTAATGTACATGGGTGCATTGGGGCCACATTAACACCGTTTATTCGCTGAATCATTGACACAGTTTTAAAAAAAAAATTGAATAGACCTTTTTTGAGAACATTTCCATGCTCTGCAATTTCAGATTAAACATACTTTATGCAGCCGTTTCCGTGATAGATTGACAAAAACTGATTTCGGGCACATGTTTCCATGATGGCAGCATTAGCTCAACATTCTTCTACACCGTTTATTGGTTGAATCATTGAATATACGAAAAAAATGTACAGAACATTTTTTTTAGAAAATTTCATGCTCAACATTTTTGGACATATTTTCATGCCCGAGCAACCGTTACCGAGATATTGAAAAAACCGATATTGAGCGCCACGTTTCCAAGATGGCGGCGTTAGCTCACCACAGACAGCTGAGAACTTTTAGTACGATATCGCTACGAACATCTGTGCCAAAAATCAGCTTATTATGAATTATTCCGAGCATTTAATCTAATTTGACTGGGATATATGTCAAGCAGATATAAATCTTCCATCTATGCATTTCAAGAGATTCTAGGTTTAACAACTTAATGCGCTTAGGGTAGGATTTGTCATATACCTGGTAGAAACTAAGTGTAACGCCGTGGTACCAACCCTTCCGAATGTCAATCCAGTAGCAGTCGCCACTTGGCCAGTAGACCTTACAATGCACTCGCCAATTCATAATTTTTACTCGCCACATACCAAATACGTCTTGTATAATGAAAGATTTCTCTAATTTATGCATAAACAAAATTGTCCAATTTTCTTTAACTCCAGTATTAATGAAGAAAATTCAGTTATATAGCCCTTATAAATCTGAGCATATCGCCGCAAACCGTTCGTCTCTTAACTTAGACGGTTCCAGAGATACCCCTTTTTTAGTGGCATGCTCTGTAGCTAGTCGCCGATTTGGCGAGTAAGGCTAAATTCCAAGTCGCCAACTGATGATTTCCACTCGCCAAATGGCGAGTGGCGACCGACATTGGGAAGGGTTGCGTGGTACCGATTCAACCAGATCCACATCCTTGACGAGATATGGTGACTAAACTGGGTTGGCATACTCCAAAAGAGACCTAATAAAAACTTTTGAAAGCCCACACTAAAGTAAAGTGGTCACCAAAAAGGATGGCTGCTCTGTCTGGCAGATTTAACAACGTGATTGCAATGCATGGTCATTTTTACGTCACATGAAACCAAACACCCAAATCCTAGATTCATAACACAGATTTTAGCTCCCAGTGTGCAGAGACACGCATCTGGAATCAGTGATGGGCAGCTGCCAGACGGAAGACCATAATTCAAGCTGTGCAATAGCAGGCTTTGGTGATCGCCGCCATTAATGAAGAAAATTCAGTTATATAGCCCTTATAAATCTGAGCATATCGCCGCAAACCGTTCGTCTCTTAACTTAGACGGTTCCAGAGATACGCCGCCATTGCCATTATTACATCAGCATCATTACACTGTAGGTCATTAATGTATAAAACAAAATAGGTCCCAACACAGAGGCCTGAGGGACACCATTTAACAGGTTTTCAGCTAGGTATGGCTTGACCAACACAAACACGCTGCGGCTGATCCTAAAGGAAAGCTTTAAGCCAATTGTTAGTAATGCCAAACCAATGTAGCTTGACCAAGAATTTATGATGAATGACTAAATCAAATGACTTTGCACAACCAAGAACTATAATGTCCGTTGGGTGCCCACCTTCCATAGCGACTACCTTTAAGTGCAGGCCTAAAGCTGGTGTGGGTCTCGGAAGGTTATACAATGTTTTATTCGGCCTAGCATAGCCTTTTCCGTCCCGTGTACAGCGTACTACACAGCCACAAGATGGAGCAACTTTTTCTTTTAAATCCTAGACCCAAGGCGAGCAGGTTCAGTCCTTTGGTCAGCATTCGCATCTCCAAACCAAATGAATGCTGATTCAAATTCGTCTGGAGGTAATGGTTAGGACTACGAAATGGAAAAGTAGCGATATCAAAGCCAAAATGACTGCCAACCCTGAGTGATCTTGTTTTAGGCCACAAATATCGCCTAGTAGGGCAGCTTATGAAAATGTGGACAAAAGCACTAAATTTTTTCCAGGTACTAGTTAGGTACTAGGCTTTTAATTTTTGATAAGACCCAACTCCTCCGTCGGCCATCTTGAATTTCAGTGGCCATTTTTATATACAGGTATATTATTATCAATATCTCAGCTTCTAATTCACTTAGAACCACAAACTGTACATATTTGGGGTCAGAGAATACAACTACACAACGTTTAAATGCATCAGGCTATATATTTGTTCACTAATGTGTGTCCTCTGCCGGCCATCTTGGATTTCATATCGATAATTTCTCGGCTTCTAAATCACTTAGGACCACAAACTTGGTTTCTTTTAAGTAAACACATTTGGGGTCAGGGAATACAACTACACAACTTTTATAAGTATCTGATAGGGGTGTGCGATACCAAGTTTTTCAATTCGATACCGATACTTTATTAATCTTGAGTATCGGTATCGCGTTCGATATTGCTACCTTTTTAAGAAAGCAGTAGGAATAAAATTCAAATGACTTCATCTGTAGCTTCCTTTATTCCGTCATTACAATTACCGTTCAGAAATTTTTCAGATGACAATTTTTACATTTTCATATATTTGACATAAATAAAGCAATACAGAAAAAATTATGTACCGTATTATATGTAATAATGAAACAAAGCATCAAATGGGTTTGTTTGGTTTTTTTTTTACTTTGATAGGCTTTCTGGTTTTCTTCACTAACTGTACATTTTTTTAAATATATATTTTATAAAATATTAAATTTATCTATGAAAATATATATGAATTAATACTTCTAATTTAATAACAAACATATCCAGTTTAATAATAAAAAAAAAATTAATTTAAGTTTAAAACAAGATGGTTACATAGGATTATTGCTGCCAGGATCTATGCCTAATGTTAGCGGAGCAAACATGGCTTAAGAACTTTGCTTTCCAGAATTTTTTTTTATTTATGTATGGAAATATAAATATTTTTTTTATTTATAATCTATTAACTCTCACAAACAAAGAGTCAATAGGTAGGTGGCCCATTAAAAACGTGTGAAACTGCTGCTTTTGTTAGGCTACAAAACGTTAAGCCTATCGGTCACAGATCTACAACTCTTTAAATTAATTTTCTGTTCTCTTAATACTGCAGTATTTTTTAAACCAACGATACTTTTTTGATACCTTCGATACTACCGAAAAATCGATACCAAATTTGAATAAAGTATCGGTATCAGTATCGAAATTCGATAGTATCGCACACCCCTGGTATCTGACCATATAATTATCCATAATATATGTACCAATTACGAACTATTCACCAATTCGTCTAAATGGTATTAGGACATCGGTATGAAATGTTGACATTTATGAAGGATTGCCTTTATCATACACGGCGGATATATATGATTGAAGTCTTCTTTTATCAACTTTTATCAATTTCCGTGCAAGAGTAAACGTAGGGAGCCACACGTAAATTTGAAAAGTGTTTACTTGTTGTTTTTGTTCTTGTGCGACACGGTTTCGGAAAAAACTACTGCACCTACCTGAAATCTGAAACATGATCTAAGTCAGAAATTTCCTTGGGCTTCATCCTCACAGAGACCACTTTTTTAATTGGTCGAGCCATTCCGGAGTTACATTGTTTTAATTAGGGAACTTTGCCACTCATCAAATGCCAGTTTCGTTCTACGTGTATGTGTTATGTCAGGGCTCGAAATAAGCGGTATCGCATCGCAATTTGCACCACAATTTTAACTTTAGCGATGCAAAATTAAATAATGTATCACAGTTTAGCGACGCAACTGTATTAAACGAGACAACATTAACAGCGTAGTCATGATCATGTTGGCTGACACGGAGCTGCTAATTCCTCCTACTTTATAGGCAGGCCTAGCGTCGCATATGCATTCTGGGAAATCATCGGCCTTCGGCATTTAGTTGGTGGCGCTTTCGTTTCAGACACGGGTCAGAATAGTCTTAAACGTGAATCTGATACTATAGTCTTGACCAAGCATCCATGTGTGTAGCAAAGTAAAAGTGAAACAAAAATAGCTATTGTTTCAAATAAAGTAAACTTTTTATATTGTTTTTACTAAATAAATTCTTCTTTAAAAGTTGCCAATAATTTTTTCGTGACTGCTACGCAAATTTGTATTTTGTATCGCATTTCAGCTATGCAATTTTTTAAGACAATTCGAGCCCTGTGTTGGGCCTCGAAATTGGCAGCTAGAAACGATAGAATGTCGTATTTATTTCGCAGATTCAAGATTTCAGAGCTGAGATGAATTGTTTCGAAATGGGCTGCAACAATCGACTGCATGCATAAACCTTTGTAGCGCGACGCCATGTGTGTAAAAAAAGGGACACGGATTACAAACAAAAATGTCAAGTGTGCCGTAAAAAAAGGGTTATATGATTGAAGTTACACTTTACTTGTTAAAATTTACACGGATAAAAATTGATAATTTTTAATTGAAATAATCAAATGTACAATTGAGAAAATTGCATCTGTTTAAGTGCTGTTGTGCTTTACCAATCATATATGTAAAACGTAAAGCACAACAACACTTAAACAGATGCAATTTTCTCAATTGTATATTTGATTATTTCAATTAAAAATTATCTATTTTTATCCGTGTATATTTTAACAAGTGTAACTTCAATCATATAACCCTTTTTTTTTACGGAACACTTGACGTTTGTTTGTAATATGTCAATATAGGTGAATGTTTTGCCAGGACCAAAAAATTGACTGAAATCAGGTGATTGAACTTGCCAATCAGGATCACCACTGGGTCCATGTCATCGTACGGACCTTACAGTTACAACAGCCATTCAAAAGTACATCCTGTAAGTGGATAATCAGTCTGGTGTCGGTTTCCTCATGGTAACATGACAACATGGAGCTTCAGTTCCACTGAGAGTAACTTCGGCATCACACGTTATGACAATTGCCTTGCCTTCGGCACGTTCAACATTTGCCAATTTCTTTGAAAGAAATGTAAAAAGTTCCCGTTTGTTGGTAGGGTCTTTTAAGAAATCGGTCCACTTACTTGGGACCTTGTTCCTTCCGTCACACTTTCTTCCAACACGCGTACCTCCTAACACCAGACAAAACAGCCAATTGGTGAATAGTTTGTAATTGGTACATATATTAGTGGATAAATATTTAGTCCGATACATTTAAAAGTTGTGTAGTTGTATTCCCTGACCCCAAATATGTATACTTAGACACCAAGTGTGCGGGTCTAAGTGATTTAGAAGCCAAGAAATTGATAAAATATGAAATCCAAGATGTCCGACGGAAGACATATTAGTAATACATATATGGTTTGATGCATTTAAACGTTGTGTGGTTGTATTCTCTGACCCTAAATATGTATATTAAGACACCAAGTTTGTGGTTCTAAGTGAATTAGAAGCCCAGATATTGATAATATACCTGTATTTCAAAATGGCCTCTATGAAATCCAAGATGTCCAAGAGAGGAATTCGGTCCTATCAAAAATTAAAAGCTATGTACCTAACTAGTACCTGGAAAAAATTTGGTGCTTTTGTCCGGTGTGTCCATATTAACGTGATATTTGACGTTAAAAAAATTAATAATTTTTTTCTTTTTTTAACCTTGCGATGTTTTCACGTTATTTTTTTTGTTTCAAGTTTATTTACCGAAAGTCTTTTTTTACTCTGCATTGTATCTTCATACTACAAGCTTGCCTACTTTAATGTAGAGCTACCAATACTTGTTCGTTCAGTATCAGTAAACTTGCCTAATCCAGTACTACTACCAATACTGGTACTAGCATTACCGTTTACAGGATTTGTTTTAGTGACTGTTGCGTCACTTGCGCTACATAAGCTAAATAACCAGAAAGCAACCTTCCTACCTAGAAGAGATTAACCCGATTTCCAATATGTAGAAAACAGTAATTAAAACTACAAGAGCTTGTAAACCAAAGGACTTTTTATTTTCTTACTTCTTGGGACATAATTGTGGTTTTTGAAAAATTCAGGCCATTTAAGCTCACTTGATAGCTCTTGAAAAATTAATAAAATGACATTTTTAACAATATTAAATTTCCAGTATTGTTGGGAAAAAACAAACTGAGCACAGACCCGCAGAACCTCTTTTGGTCATCCTGATACACTTTAACGGAACGTGAATGAGCGATTAACAGTGAGTGTAGGGTTTGAGTTAATGCACTTCAGATTTTCAGAACTTTCGCTGAATGGTACAAATTTCTGTCAACAATCGCAATCCATAGGCTAGCTAAAATAGTTTTTAGTTTGTGTTGGCTCTTTTTTTCCCTCGACATGCATTGCAAGAAAAAGCAAATAAAAACAGGTTACAGAGTTTGTGTTAGTGTTGCAGAAAGAAAATCGCGCCGTTGGAAAACTTAGAAATACCAGGGTTGGGCCTGGTCAATTTCTGTTTTTGTTGCTTTAATGAAAACATACATTACTTATTTTTTCCTTATAGCAGTTTCCTTCCTTTGTAGGCTCAATCCCTTAGCGATGAAAGTTGGCTTCTCAGCTATGCTGGCAGCCTCCCTTTCTACGCATGTGCGCAGGCCTCTATATAAGGAGCCGCCTCGAGCTGGGTGTCATTCTTTCTCCCACACAAGGTTTACCTTGGCGACCAAGAGAGGAGGCAAGGCGGGCCAAGGTAATGTACATTTTCGTTTTGGCAACAAAAACAGAAATTGACCAGGCCCAACGCTGGTATTTCTAAGGTTTTATTGCCATCGAAAATATCTACCTATTTTTCCTTATATCAGACCTCGTCCCATAGAGGCGGGCGCCAGGGTACTGGAGCCTGTGCTGCGAGCAGGCTGCCCCGGAGTATTGGTCGCCATCTCTAAAGTTGAAGAGAAATACCGATGAACCTTCCCCTAACCCAGTAGTCGAAGTGGAGACCGGTAGGGAGAAACCGTAAGGGCTCTCTGCAAATCCACGAAGGGACGTGGAAAGGTGGAT
The DNA here is from genome assembly GCA_023313725.1 of Lithobius niger. NCBI lineage: Eukaryota > Metazoa > Arthropoda > Chilopoda > Lithobiomorpha > Lithobiidae > Lithobius > Lithobius niger. Next base: position 45,636 of record JAHWFP010014329.1, read on the forward strand.
GGACGGCGACTATTCTGGGCAAGGTAAATGAAAAAAATGTAGGCATGCAACATGATAAATTTTTCATTACCTGAATGACGTTGTATCCGAGGTGAGACATGATGGTTGTGTCGAAGGCCAGGTGGTCCGAGAAGATGCAGGTGAAGCTACGAGTCCTAGAGACCGTGTAGAAGCCTGTTGTATATAGATGAATCCGGTCAAGGTGGCCGAAGTAAGACCCCTTTGAGAAGGATATTTGTTCGAGGAGGCCGTTGAGGGTGAGGCCGGCAGGAAGAAACCTCGGGTCGGAATAATGCAACGCCGACGATGGCGCATATTCATTATTGGAGATTTTAAGAACAGGGTGTGTTCGGCACTGACGAATACTGGTAAGTAAAAACCAGATCGAGTGTCAGTTGTGTTCTCTCGTTCACAGCATAACTAGGCATTAGTTCTGTTAATTTTGAAGAAGGAGGAGTAAAGGGAGACAGAAAGTGAGGGCCCGCACCGAGGAACAGGCTGCTGAGGAACCGTACAGAAAAGTGGACGAAGTTAAACCAGAAGAAGGGACCGATGAGTGTAAGGTGAGCATAAACAGGAATGACCACAGGTTTCTCAGCTGAACGTAGTGTTGAGAGATGCTAAGGTAGGGCTCGGAAGCCAAGTGTCATCACTTCTGCCCGAGCCTGGCAATTTTCGCAAGGTAGATCTTGGGTGGAAATGTGTGAGCAATGCATGAGCATTGCACTAAAAACTGGAACGAAAGTAGACGCATTATCGAACTGCCACACTGAATACGCAGAAGAAGCAGCTGATGACCAGGAGGCCACTGCCAGTTCTGCAGTCTGGTGCATAAGAGATGCAGCCTCGTAATCCGTGGATGCACTGGTAGATGCGAGGGTGACCGGGTCGGAAGGGAGGACTGTCGGCAGAGAAGTCGGTGACTCAGTGGCAGAACAGTGGGCATTGTCCTCCTGTTGAGACATTTCTGGATCCAGTCCCGGAGTAATCTGGACAGAAGGTGAAGAGGCAGTAGCCAGAACCCTGGAAGACCGGTGACCGTGTGGCAGCCGCCGAGAGAGAGAGCGAGCACAATAGTGCTCCGTCCACGGTGGGGAGAGAGGAAGAGGCGAGAGTTTCTTTATGTACTTTTTTGTTTTTGTTCTGTAAGAATATCAAGCACCCAAAGGGAAGAGGCCCGGTGTTGCACGCAACGACTTCGGTAGCAAGGGTAGTGTTGGAGTTGCGGAGGAAGGTGACGGTTTCGTCGTGCTGAAGAGCGGGTTGTTGAAGGACACCGAGTTGTGTCGTTGTTGATGAACGCAAGGTGTCAAGTTCGTGTTGACAGTTTTGAAGGACGGAACTCAGGGTTGTGAAATTGACATTGAAGTGGGCCTGATCCTCAGCCGATAGCTGGAGGCTGTGCAAGAGGGAGGCACGAATTTCACCAAGGAAGGGATTTGAAGCACTTTATTAGAAGCACTGGAAGAGGCGACTTCTGCTGACAAATCTCAAAGTAAAACTGCAGAGGAGACCGATGAACGTGGGCATGAAACGACGATGGAAGAAGTTGCAGACCTATTCTTGGTAGATAGTCCCAATATAAACTTAAAACGCTTACGTGAGGAGGTGGAGGCGACTGCAAGGAAGCAGAAGATTCCTGAGGTGCACGAGTAATGAATGCTGTGAAGAGCCGGACCAACGGGAGGCTGACGAGAGAGATCGTTGGGCGATTTGCGGTGTCAGAACTGGTTGTCGGAAGAGGGGTGGCAAAGGAGACCTGTCGGGATTTCTTGACCTTAGATCAGCGAGAAGACGATGTGGAACTTGTCCCTTGAGCCTAACGCTGAAGAACGCGATTGAAATTTCGTTGCCGATTCTTCGCATGGCGTTAAGAATAATTGGCCATTCCTTTTCCGAAATGGAATCACGAACAATACACTTGCGGAAATACCAATCACATGAGCGACGATATTGGCAGCAAGGATGTGGATCCAGGTGCTGCTTTCCTGGTGAGAATTCAAGGCACGCACACCGATTTGGGTCAGGGCAGGGTCCAACATGGCCCTTAACTGGAGCAGATGTGATTGGAGGTTCTGCGACGCTAGCAGAAGGATCAGAGTTCGTTTGAGATGGTGTATCCATGAAGTCGGAACGAGACGTGAACGAGCGGAACAGAGCAACCGCGCGCCTGAGAGAACAGCGATGGCCATGTAAGACGCAGGAAAGGAAGCGACGCCCGTGCCATACGACGATCATAGAGTGAAGTGCCCTGAAGCTTCAGTAGGGACCGATGGCTGGGATGAACTACAAGGAAAAGTGGAGAGCGGAAGGAAAAAGGAGACAGGGGCTTGTTCTCCTACCACAGACCGAAGAATTGGAGAAGGTAGAGAGGTGTCAATAGGAAAGAACCCTTTCCCCGATTCTTCCAGACACTTCCAGCCCCTTTTCACCGAGAAAAAAGACTGTCATGGCAGGTGCCTACACGTGGTCGGGAATGCACGTAGAACGGGTATCCGGCGAAATGCAGGAAAAGATGCCATGCTATTGGGTACCCAAATTTTCCGAATCGGTATTAGAGTCACGGGGTTTGTGTTCATGCTTAAGTAGGTTTTGTTAATGGAAAGTTCGGCACAGAGCAGGCATGGTGACGTGGAGACCAAAGGCCAAAGAGCAGAGATTAGAAACGGCGGCGGGGATGGTCCCAGAAGACCAATGTCCGGTGGGGAGCCTGACGAGGCGTCAACCAGAGGAGGCTCCATCTTCAATTCGATCCATGGCCGAGGGAACCAGGTAAAGAGGACCAGCAACCACGTAGCGGACGCCGAAATTGATACGGACGGTCCAGAAGAAGGAGAAGAGTTCGTGACCGAAGAGGAGACCGGAGGTCGAAAGGGAGACCGTCGAGGAAGGGGGTCCATGTGCCATCTGCCGAAGTAAGAATGCAGGACCCGACGAAGGGAGGCTGGAAGGGATGAAAGCTAAGACGTGGCTGCCTGTTTAGGTAGATCCGGTACAACCTAGTAGGAGGCAAGCGATCGCTGCGGCGAGAAGGAGCGACCGGAGATAGTCGAGGAGGCCGCGGAGCCCGATGCCAGTCTGTCTTTAGCCATACAGACGGTTTCAGAGGGAGACCGGAGATGGAGTCTGGGTGATCGACCGGAGAAGAGTGATGGTGTCCGGTGAAGAAGAGACCGGACGTCGGACAGTAGTTGCAGGTGAAGAAGAGTCCAGGATTCCAATGATGACCGGAGAATCCATTCAGCTAGAAGAACTGGAGGACGGAGACCGATTAGGTTCAGGTATAGTGGTAACGGATCGTGTTATAGAGGAGAGCCGAAGAGAGAACCACACGTGACGGCGATCTAGGAAGAAAGAATGATGCCCAGCTCGAGGCCTTCACCGCATGAGTAGAAAGGGAGGCTGCGAGCATGGCAGAGAAGCCAACTTTCATCGCTAAAAGATTGAGTCTTCAAAGGAAGGAAACTGCTATAAGGAAAAATATGTATTGCATGTATTCAACGGCAATAAAAAAAATTGTAATGAATACCACATGCACAGAATTTTTATTCTGCCACAGCAGAAACATGAACCCCCTTGAATTAACAAGAGAAAAGTGCTGGCCCAACAGGTCGGCTAAATTCTGTCTATTGTCTAAAACGACAATATACATGGCCGCAAATTTAGCATTCTTGTTCTCGAATGCTTTTTTCGCTAGAGTTAAAATTGTCTAATTACAGTCAGCTTACTAACGCCAGTGTGCATGCGTGCACCTCTCCTATATACGGGCTATAGGGCGAAAATGGACATCTTTCTTTCCTCTCAATACGTCACGATGGCGACTCGGAGGGGAGGTAGGGTGGGTACTGGTAACTTTTTTTCTGTTTTAGGCAATAGAAACAAAATTTACCGGCCTGCCGGGGCCAGCAATTTTCGTTTTATTGCCGTCGAAAATTTCCTATTACCTGTAAATTTAACATTTACACAAAACCTCGTCTAAATTGAAGGTGGACCGCAGGGTTAGGAGCTGGATCCACAAAAATATTCAGCCTTCGCACTTTATTGAAAAACACAAAAACAGGAAGAATTGGTTTCTTTTATGATTTGGTGGCCCTGAACAGGGCTGTTGTTTTGTCTTGCTTCGTGTTAGTGCTAAAGGAGGTTGACGACATCTGGATGCAACAATGGGTCCCAGACGAAGTCCATCCGAGTAGTTGATCATGTCTCCAAGCTAGCGGGCCGTGAAGATCGACTGGTTCTTCCATGAGGCTGACCTGAGGACCTCAGGAACAACGATGCTAAGGAAAGCCCATGAAGTAGAGATGGCTCAATGCTGGTGAGCTGTAACCGTGATGTTATTGTCGGTGCCATTTAAGTCAGAAGCGTCGCATGCGTTGAGGATGACAGTTCTAATCCAGTTTGCAATCATTACTGGAGTGGTTTCGCCAAAATTCTTTTTGAAGGGTATGAACAGTTGATAGCGTGTCATGCAAATTTCGTTGCTTTCAGTTATCTGTCTGGATATAGAATAAATTCATTGCCAATCACCGTTGAAAGCGCAGCTTTAGTGGTAGTTTGGTTTGGCACAGGTCTCGGAGTGAATGGACTACCTTGGTGTTACATAAGCAACTTCGAAGTCATTAGAGAAGCAGCAATAAGCCGGGTCCATGTAGATAGCTTGTATTCCATTACAGCGTAGGCTTGAGGCAAGCATGAGTAAGAATGCTGTTGCTCGCGTAAGGAGACGGAGTTGCAGTATTGCAATGGTTCGTAGGGTACCTTCATCAACGATTTTAAGACGATGGCGGGGTATGGGAAGAATCGTCTCATTATAGGAATGGGTCGGTTTCATTTTTTTGACTTCCGGTTCCGGTTTTCGGTTTTTACGCCCACAAAACTGAGGTTTCGGTATCAGTTTTTGCCACCATCCACCCCAACCAGCTATTGCTAGTTTTTTTTCTTGTAACAGAAGTATTACTAGCTTCTAACTCCTGCTTTCACTTTCAGCAGCATCACAGACCATGGTCCTAGCTGTGGTGTAACGTGTTACATTTGGTAATGGTGCACCTTGTGCCTAATTCCACACAAGGTGCGTAATTCCACACAAGGTGCGTCACGGTGCACCTGGCCGTTATCCAGTGGCGCAGAGCCAGGCCAAAGGTAGACCTGTGGCCGACTCCTGACCCACTGTATACGGCCTGCCAACCTGGAAATACGCCGAGCGTATAAATACGGAATGGGCTGCCCGCCAAGGAGGAGATGCAATCCAGCGCTCAGGGTGAGAGGTCGACCACCCATGCTCGGGGCCCAACATGGACAAAGCCCCGGCCTTCCCGCTATGGCCAAGTCGGCCAATAGACGAACACAGCAGCATCGTACCCCCTAAACTATGGCCAAGGACAGAGCGAGGACTGTAAATTGTTGATGGTAAGCCTGTTTTAGCGTGTAGACTAAGGCTGTACCGATCATCATTTTTTCCGCCAAACAGATTCCGATCCGATCAGCTATAAATTGATTGGCGTGCCAATCAGATTTAAATGAACCGATCGCTACAGATTTTTAACATTTTTTTTTCTGGCTTACGCAAACTTGTAGGCTAATAAATTTGTATGCTTAAATGAAAACATTGGAATACATTTTTTTACCCAAATAAAAGTAAAAATTTGTCCGTTAAAACATGTAAAACATGTAGGCCTAGCCTAAATTAAAACAAAAGGTAACAAACATGTGGAGAAACAGAATTTATTTATTGTCAAAGGCCTGGCAAAAACGAAAATCTGCAGGTTTTTGTTCGCCAAACAGATTTTTGCCAATCAGCCTAAAATCTGTTTGGCTAAATCTGTTCGGTACAGCCTCAGTGTTTACTCTATCCTTAAAAGCAGTGTTGCAACTATTTTTGGGATGCCCGTCTGAGATTTGAACTAGCGTTAAGCATTTTTTTTCGAAGCTCCTAAATAACGAAATTGTGTGATCGAATTTTTTTTTCGTTCAGCATGATTTTATGCGTTTATTTCGGTAAATGTGCGCTATATTTCTGAAGGAGAAAAGTAGTGCTTTTGTAAAGTGCCTTTTCGAACGGAAGAATTTAGCACAGGTTTTTTTTATAATATGGCGTGTACAAATGTTAGTTAATTTTAGAATTAGCGAAGCTTGACGTGTGAACGCATTACGTGTAAAGCGTCGAAGCAAAGCATAAGTCGGCTAAGTTAGGCTAGCATGTAAGGTTTAACGGAGTACACATTACAAAATACTTTAACTAGGCGTTATTTGTGAAAATTGTCCAGCCGTGAAACGTTGTCCTTTAAATTTTAACGCCGGGCACTGTGTGTGAATATTTTTCAGCCGTGAAAAGCTGGTTATTGAATTATAGTGGCCCATTTTTTCCTTTGTTTCGGATGCGTTCAGGCAATTATCGTAACAAAGATGTTTTATGTCATTGTAGTTACGTGGTGCAATAGGGATTTTAGTGAAATTTTGGTTAAGTAGTGTAAGGCTTTCTAATCTACCTTTTCCTTAGTCCACAGCTCGACTAGAAGCCAGGGTTATGGCTAGCGGCTTATTGTTGTGCATAGAATAAGGAGTAATGCATTTATTGTTCGGTTGAACCTGGAATAAATTATGGAGCTTGAATTTTCTTTTCCTGTTTTGGAAAAGTGTGATTAGCGAGTGTGAATATGTGCTCATAGGTAGTTTGTAAGTTAGTTAGAACGTGAGACTCTAGGACACTCGTCCGGTGGCATGCCTTAAGTAGTTTGTAAGTCGTTTTAATTAGCTTACAGCACAGATTTTCCCGCGAACTGAAACGCAACTCAGATCGACCCGTGAAACGGCCTTCCTTTGTAACTAGTTCTAACCAAGTAAACTGCGAAAATTAATTTTCAAAGTCGAAGGTTTGAACGTGATCAACTTCCTGATGACCGAGTTAACTACCTAAGGTCACTGAAGGCAGCAACAAAGACAAGGTAATCGACACGGTCACGTGACGAATGACATGGAGAATGAGGAAGTAAATAATTATTTCAGAGATTCGGGAAGAAACAGGCTCTGTAATGATCAACGAAATGGTGGATATCTGCAAGGTACCCACCGGAACAGGGAAGGAGTCCAAAATCCCGAGTTTCACTTGCGATTTAGGGACACACCGTCCGTTTTGGAAAACAAAACTAGAAATGCGACTAGAAATGGGGGGTCGCTCTCCAGTTAAGGGTGAACGTGGTATCAAGAATGAAAGGCAAGGGTTGCACAATGCAACTCTGCTTATGGAGCTCGTTACCAGAGCATTTGAGCAATTATTGAGTTGCCAAGGCCAACTGAGAGAAAGCACTGACCACACGCAACCACGGTTGACTCCACAAGATTCGAACAGGAACGTTTGTGGGCTAGTACATTCTACCCGCACGCCATCACAATCTTGGGGTTTGATGACATGCGATTTCCCACATATCCTCTCAGGAGTGCTGTCCTTCATTAGCAACATCAAGGTCATCAGAGTGTGGTGATGTGGATGTCGGCAGTAGCATGGGACATTCACGGCTGTGAATGTTGTGCAACTGCCATACAAGTTAGAGTTCAGTAAATTGTGAGGGAACTCTTGACGGGTTCCTGATGTAGCGAACTTAACAAATGTGTGAAAAAAAATTAGAAATGCTCCAGTTATGGTTCCTTGTGCAGCCAGTTATGGTTCCTGTGCACCAGTGCACCAGTTACAGTTCCTGTGCACTGGTTAACTGCAGTGGTGGACATTTTGCTGATAAAGGTCACTTATGGTTTGTCGCTTGAAAGCACTACGAGGTGGTGTTAAAGCATAACACAGTCCCATGCGGAATGATTATTCCATGGTTGCAGATGAGAACGGCTGTCCTCGCGCTGGGCTGCTTGGTTTAGTAGCATGTAACCACGACGGTGGTAGTATATGGAGGGAGTCTTTCCCTGCATGCGGGATTTGCGTGAAGCTAAACGCCACTAAGCAAGGTGAATCACGAAGCTGGCCATGTACCTTTAAGCTAGTGTTCTCCGCGCGATTGCTGCGGTTCGAAACTCAGTTCACCACCATGAATTGTGCAACACCACCATGAATTGTGCAACGAATTGGGGGCAGGGAGGAGGTCGAATTCGTATAGCGTGGAAGATGCATCAGTGTGGCAACCATCCCACAAAACCTTTATGGCTCCGAACTTCTGTTCCTAGCTTCCTAGCTAGAAACAGTGTGGTCCACGAAGTGGACGGCCATTTCATTTATGTACCTCATGCCGAAGGTTGACCATGTGGTGGTTTGGTTATCTGCACGTGTTGTATTGGGCGTAACACTTTGGTTGGAGAAGTCCTGCGAAGTGCGCCATGCGGAGAGGAGTAAGTAGAAAATGTAGTGTAAATATTTTTCTTGTATTCCTGTAAATAGTTTTCAGTGTTTGATTTACATGTTGTAAATAGACGTCTGGAACAGGAAATTGTAGCTGGGGTTGCCATAATGTGTCTGTCAAAATGAACCACTGAGCTAGATATCTAAGTGCAGGCATGGGCACGGACCTCAGCAGTGCAATAGCTGTTGAAGGACGCGAGTTGTAAATAAGACAGGTGCTAATGCATAATAGACTTTGTGTAAATAGCTAGAGAACTACTATTGGTGTTTGCGTGCAACGCTGGTGTGTTGGATGTTTGGAGGTAGAAGTCGTGCGACTTTTTTTTTGCTGACAAGTGTCATCAAGCCTAGCACTCGATCACACTGTCACGCGAAAGCAAAAATGGTCAAGTAGCTTTGCGACGGGTCACACGCATCCCTGAGTGAGGAAACAACGAGGGCACATGTCGTTCTCGCTTCTAAGCTTGGGGGGACACGTCGTATTATTTTTGTAAAACACTTCTACAGACGTGATGTTTAAATGACTGACTGAAATTATTTATACCTCAGAATTTAAACGTGAGACCTTCATTAGGCCCGCTAGGCAACCAAGTATGTTTGCAAAGCTAACTTATGATTGGCTACATTTCAGGTGGAAGAGTTAAAAAGCGGCTACGCTGAAACACTTTTCATTTCACAACCTGAACAGTTTTGTTTCCCCTAAAACTGGTTAAAATTCGGTTAAAGACCTAAAAGCTTTAAAGAGACCCAAAACGTCAGGGGAAAAAACCCACAAAACCCGTCTTTGTCATAAATAGGCCTATAAAACCGCCAAGCGAAGAAATTGGTGGTGCGAATTTTTTTTTCTAACTACATTAAATTTCATGGCAAACTTCTGTGCATCGAATTACCTGAATTATGCCAACATTCAGTTAATGAGGATTTACCATGCATCCCTCAGCTGAGGCTGGAGGAAGGGGAAAAAGGTGGAGTGGCCCTGCCTAGCCACTAAAAAGTATTTTTTTTTTCTGCCTTTACCCTCGAAATTCTAGCTTCAGTGGACACTCAGAATTGCCTAAGTGCCATTTGTGGCAAGGTGGAATCTCGAGTTGACCACGAGGTGGTATGTGACGACCGAGCAATTTGCCCAGTAATGGTCGAAATGTTATGGTATTGTTCCTGTCAACAAGAAGACCAGGGAAGATGTCAGTAGGCAAGTTACCAAGCCTACAAGGAGGAGACGCCTGAGCAGCTTCCACGCAAAACGGAATGCTTGCCCAAACCTCCAAGCGGTGGCTCACACCATTCAGCCACAACCACCAGTATCCAAAACCAGGGGACCATCATTCTGCTACGCCGCCCAAGGTGGGCACAACCGAGGTGTGGACCAACAATGGAATCCAGGACCAGGAGCTGCACACATGGACATCACCAAAAACCTTCAATTTGTGAATGCAGGAATGGAAGAGTAAAAGTCATGGAAGTCAACGGCAGAGTAAGAACTTTCACATACGTAGTCTATATGACTTTGTGGAAAAATGCTTTGTGTTTCATGTTGCTTGGGATATGGGGTGGTACAGGGGCAGGAGCGTCGCTTGGCTACTACTGTGCAGATCCCACAACTATGAAGGAAAAGCGGTGTGTAAAACAAGGAGGGAACCTCATGCGTAAAAACTCTTCAACAGGTGCGTGTGTTGCTGTGCCGTGCAGGGAAGCACGAAGCGGAATTTTGGCGGAATTTGTGTGGTTGTGCAAACCTGAGAGCAGCAGAGTCACAAAAAACTGTCCATGATGGAGTGATGTGCTCGGGTTGAGTACATTGTGTGTTGGTGCAGTTGGTGAACAAGAACGTTTTTTGTGGACACTGGGCAACGCCCATCGTTTAAAAAATGGTGCAAATCTGTATATTGGCAAGTGGACTTACGCCCTGAAGAAACATGCAAATTGGAGATGATATTTACACATTTTGAGTCTGACTTCCCAGTTAATCGGGAGGCCCCACAGTCATGAAACTATGTTAGTTTTAGGTGAATGAAATAAATTGTTTACACCAAGTTCTCAACTTGGTCGTGGGATAGGAACTTGTTAGGTGAGATCTATTGGTTAAGAATTTAGGTTCTTAGGGACGTTGCAAATTTTTCTCCCGTGAAGCGAAAGCTTGGAGGGGGGGGGCGGGGATAGATATAACGTGTTACATTTGGTAATGGTGCACCTTGTGCAAAATTCCACGCATGCACAAGGAGCGTCACGGTGCACCTGGCCATTATCCAGTGGCGCAGAACCTGTGGCTGACTCCTGACCGATTGTATATGGCCTCCCAACCCGGCAATACACCGACCGTATAAATATGGAATGGGCTGCCCGCCAAGGAGGAGATGGAATCCAGCGCTCAGGGTGAGAGGTCGACCTCCCACGCTTGAGCCCCAACACGGACGAAGCCTCAGCCTCCCAGCCGTGGCCAAGCTACCCAATAGACGAACACTGGAGCATCGTACCCCCTAGACTACGGCCAAGAACAGAGCGAGGACTGTAAATTGTTGATGGTAAGCCTGTTTTAGTATGTTTACTCTATCCTTAAAAGCAGTGTTGCAGTGGCACCAGTTTCCTCTACTATTTAATGATTAGGAGCTTTGCTGTCATTTATACGCGGAAAATGATTATTTAAAAATATTAGAAAAACAAATTAATTTTTTATTTTTCGAACACCGTACGAAAAACTGACAAAATTCAAATCGGTTTCAAAATTCGGTTTTGGTTACTGACCCATCCCCATGTCATTAAGGGGCTTTCAACTTCGAAGGATTTAATGAGCAGTGAAAACCAAAGGCTTTAAGTCGGTCGGTCTGTCAGATGCTTTGAAAACGGAGGCAGAACGGTATACTAGTATCGTGGAACCTTTAAGGCCCTCGTCAAAAAGGTCAGTGAAAAAAACTAGGAGGTCGGACAGAGGTGGATCCATTGGCTCAACTTTCCGCAGGTTACACCAATGAAACCATTCTTTACAGTGGTTGTCGTAATTATATTGGTGGATTATCTACCTGCTTTGCTTGAGATTCTGACAGCTTGGTTCTGAAGAATACCTTCCTCCGTAGTAGCCACCTGTGTGGGTTTGGAGCGTTGGTGTTTGGGTGAAGCCCACTTGCCATTCTTTGTGACAGAAGGTTTGGGATTTCTGGTAGACTTCTCGGATCTTCTGTCAGAAGTTCGAGGAGTTCTTAGGGAGACGATGCGAGGGATAAACTTACGCCTGGTGAATGATGACCATGTTTGGATGAAACTTTGCAACAATAGTGTTGCCGATGCTTGTGTTTAGCTTGTTACAGCACGAATTAAATGTGGCAACACGTGATGCCGAGAGTGCTGTCTTCCAGGCAGATCAAGTTTACATGGACAGAGTTATGTTGGAAGTTGCCAATGGCTGGGGATGAGTGAACACTGTCAGGCAACAACACCGTTGTGAACAGCTAATGAAGGAGCTTTCAGCGTTCCTCGTGCTTTAGCCATGATGCGATAAAAAATTTTTCGTTCGTTTGCAAGGCTGGAAACTAGATCAACCCTCTGAAATGCGTGTCTGCTTCGTAAATGGGTTGATTCCTTAACTGGTGTTTCGTGGAGTCTTACCAAGTTTGTAGGCTTCAGGATGATTGGACTCGGACAGGTTTTTCACAAAAGACAATTGCTGTAGTGTTAAGAGCTGGTTGAGAATCTTGTCCTTTACTTCCAAAACAGCAGATAGAACTTCTTTTTTCTTCATAATTTGCAGAGCGGTGCCTAAAAATTTCTTTTGCTTCAGTAGTCAAAATTCCGATTGGGCATTAGTTACGTACGGAGGAAAATACGCAAAATTCCAGACTGGCAAGAACCCACCCTACGTTCCAGAGTATGAATTTGGGCATTAGTTGTTAAAGTGCTTGGATTGGCCAAACCCCTTTCTAAGGTTTTGAAGAACCAATTCCGACGACTTGGTTAATTCATGGTGGTGGAGGGTCTTTATCCAAATCCGAGGTTTTACCTTACTGAGCAAGAGGCCCATTCCGTAATAGGGAGGTCAGAAGCAAAGTGGATTGGCCTAAAACTGCCCATCGTTTATGCTTCCGATCACGGAGGACAAAGCCGAAGCCAGTGAAAGGTCTTCTGTTCCCTGTCGCAGTGCACCTTGTTTAAGAAGCAAACAGGAACGACGTCGCCACAGTTTTCAACAAATCTGAATGCACGGATTCTCCAAAGTGTGCATGGCTTTGAGTTTTCTTCAAAATCAAACCATAGAATGAAAAAGTCCGGAAAACATGACGACAAACTCGTGCCATGGCAGCATGGACTGCGCTTTCGTTTTCTGTCAATGTAGCCGTCGAAAATCTATCGGCCTGGAGCGGCATAAGCGGCTCATGGCACCATGAGCAGATGCCGAGTTAAGTTCGCTGTCGAAGCCGCTTTCGTTGGAAACTCCATGGTGAGAGTGACACGCTTTCGTGGTTGAACCGAATGGGGCTTTCGGATTTACGAGCGTCACGTGAACGAAAGCAGGACGCAGGGGGTCGTTGAAAAGAATGGACATTTGAAAACCTGGAGCGGCTTTCGAGCCGGCGATGAAGTCTGTTGTCTCTAGCGGAAACGAAAAAGGAGAACGCTGATGCTGAAGAAAGAGAATGGGTGATTAGATGCCTCGATCCATTCGTGGATTTAAGATTACCTAGCCCTAATAAAGGAGGGGTGTACACATGCACACTAGGATTAGGAAGCTGGCTGTAATTAGAGAATTTTAACTCTAGGGATAGAAATGCATTCAAGAACACGAATGCTAAATTTACAGATAATGTATATTTTCGACGACAATAGAAACTTTTATGAAATTTTAACATCAAACCTTAACAGGCTTTGTGCACGGTGGCATGACAGCGTCAAAATATTAATTACGCAATACCGTAGAATCTTAGTACTACTACTTTATTTAGCAAAATAAAAAAAAGGAGTGACAAAACAGAAATTATTCTTAATTTTTAGGTGTTAATTCATTGTGATGAAGGCGGTGGGTACATTAAACTACCATGGGTTCAGAGGTTCTTACTTTAGTGTCTTCATTAGCAAACTTGGCGAACATATTGCCATAAATCTTCTTCTCCCTGTCACGATGTTCTTTCAGTTTGTTGTTGCACACAATAATTTGATTGGCGGCAGCTTTGTTGCTCGGATCTACTTTCAAAACGGCATTGAAGTCGTCTTTTGCAGTGTCCAGCTCATTCACTCCCATGCGGGCCTGTTAAGGAAAAGGGCAAATTATTAGTATATTTTTTTTTTTTGCCTGCGATTAAGGCTGCAGCTATACAAACATTAATTTAAAAACGTACACTTTCACAACAGAAGACACACTGTCTAGCGAATTTTCGATAGTTAACTACTATCTTCCTCAGGCCTCTTAATTAAAAAAAAAAAACCGAAAAAAGAAAAAAAGAACGTCGTGATGTGATGTATAATGTTTCTTTAAAAGTCAAACAATTATTAGCTGACTAATGCTGCAAGTCAGGATGGCTTTTGCAGTGTGTGAATTCAAGAAAGTTTCATACTATGCACTGGTCTGGCACTTGTTTAAACTGCCAGTTCTGCAGAAAATTTACCAGACCAAACGAAAATTAAATTTATAAGAATTTAATACACAGACAATCCAACATATTCCAAACAGAATTTTCTATTCATAATGAAAAGAAAAAACTAATCTTTATCTGGTTAATTTGCATTAGCACGAGAAGTTGGGCAAGCCTGTTTTTTTATTCAGTTACAGTGAGGAAGAATTCTCCAATTATCTGAATTTACTGTTTATTTAATTTGGGAGCAGACGACCTGCTACGATTATCAGGCCCAAATAAATAAATCCTTAAATCTTTGAACAAAAAATATAGACATATTTGTCAGCAGGTATCGCCAAGCTGGTACAAATCCATTCCTTCGTGACTGCATCATATTGGATATGATCAAAGGAAGATAGGGGTGGAACAGAGTCTTCGCCAGGATGCGTAGAAGGGCGATGTGGAACAGGGGTTGAAAGTTGGGATGGGCTGAGGAGCCAGAACTTCAAGAGTGGGAGTGTCCTGGGTAGCTGGATGAGACATAATTGTTGTCATCGTGGGTGCCTGGGAAGACGAGGGAAGCTTTCAAATTTGGTGGCTAAGGGCTGTGTAGCCTGAAAGGCCATTTGGTGGCGGATGGGAGGAGGTTTTCTGCCAAAAGTGGCGGATCTTGGAGGGGCAACATTTTCTTCATGTGAAGGTCAGAAAGATGTAATTTGGTTCGAAACTTGGTGAGACTAGCAGAAGTTGGCCACGTTGAGCTTGGACTCATTTTCTTTAGTGCATTTTCAATAGTGCAGGGGTCGTTGAAGTAGTTACAGAACTTGTGGGATTGACATGCCATGTGAGGATCATGTCTATGTTTACGAGAAATAATGCTAGCACATGTGCAGCAAACATCTGGAATGTGGTCTTCAGAAATGTCCAAGCCCTGATGGATTTAAATAGCCAGAACCACCTCTTCTTCTTTTAGGCGCCATCGAGAACATCAGAAAACTTATGTCACAGATGCGATGAAATGGCGGAAAAGAGAAGAGGGATTTCCAGCCTATAGAGTGAGGCATTGTGGGGTGGCGATGCACAAAAGTGTGGGGGGTGTCGATCTAAGACGTGGCGAAGTGGGATAGAGAAAGCTGAAAAGTCAAGAGTCGAAAAGGCAGGTGGGCACGGGATCGTGCAGAGACAGGCAACGCTGGTGAAGGCGGGAAAGGGGAACATAACCTGAAGGATTCACGGTGATGAAAGTAGGAGCAGTGACTAGGCGAAAGACGGTTAACAGGTTAACGAGTCCACAACATGCATCCCAAAGGAAGGGGAAACGTTGAAAGGGAGGATAGGCCTTTTTCCGTGGAGTGATGTGCGCTTCAATCATTCTTCATCAAAGAATAAGAGAAAGAAAGATCCACCACGTGAAGCCCTCGCCGATGCCAGCGTCAAACTTACCAAAGTGTTGTTGATTTTGTAGTCAAAATGAAAATGATTAATGTGTAGATTTCAGTATAGTTGTTAAGAAAAAGCTCAATCGTAGTAAGTCTACAAAGAAAAAAGATGAGGGTTCTTCCCCATACCTCTGTTGGTAAAGTAGTTTGATCAGCGTCTTACACCAGAATCCAGTATGTTTACCGGTGGGATGCTGGATGAGAGCAAAAAGTCACCCGTCACAGGTCGAAATGTGTGCTAAAAGCTGACACCATACAACTCCAAAGGTGTGAGCATTCACCAAGTCCATATTATCGTGTCGCCTAGTGACACAGACAGGAGACGAGCTTCACATATGATGGAAAGACTTGACGCTCACGCTCTACGTCCACAAAATGTGGTCAGTTACATAAATAAAAACTAAAATGCCTGGGTGCTTCAATTTTCAACCTCACCTGTAAACCAAACAAATGTTTTCTGCATGGCCTTATGAAGCTTAGATTACACAAATCAGGAGTGCACAACATTCGTGAAATTTGCTGCATAGGTGCAGAACAAGTTGTCCTGTGAAGCTTGACATCAATGTTACAGTATTTAAAACTATTTTAAAGATTTGCAAAATGTCTCCTTGAGGCCTGCAGAGTTTTTTTTAATAATATGAAGGTTTGGTACCAATCTGGGTCACACACGTCGTCACATACATGCACAATGAGAAGCTTGGGACACACATTAGCTTTCCTTACAGCTGCAATGTGTCGATTTATGCCCAAACCAAGATGCCAAACAGTCAATCTGATTAGTTTGCTTGAGGAGGTATGTATGATGAGATTATTTTGATCAAAGTGAATGACATCATCCCTTCCCCAAATTAAAGAAACATGTTTCATGCGAGCGCTCAACTTACCATTCCTCTCCTGAAAAGCCCTTTCTCATTGGTGGGTTCGATTTCGAGTGCTTTGTCGCACGACTTCTCCGCCTCCAAAAATTCATTGATTTTGAGATAGGCCATTGCCAGATTGAGATGACCCACAAGAATTAACTGTTGCTGCTGCGTTTGTTCCTCTTCCTCCAAACCAGTACAATGCTCAACATACTCCATGATTTTCTTATATTGTTTTATTGCAAGCGCGTACTTTCCAGCCTACAACAAAGAGTTTAAAAAACATTATACAGTATGTGTATATTTTGACCATCTTTTCACTATCAACATTATAAAACACTCAACATAGGCGGCTACTTCTGAACTACTCGATACCGGTATTCCCATCCTGTTTGACAGCAGGCATGACAGCTGCTGCCAATGTTAAGTCCTACTGGCGTGTTTTCCCCAATTGTACATGTCAGCGAGTTTGAGTTAGGCATGCAAAGTTTAAAATGTTTAGAGTTACAGGCACTTGTGGGCGACTTAAATAATCGTGTCTCATTTTAAAAACGTCATGAAACTTACCTTGAAAGGTCAAAGACATCGTAGAAAAGTAAACATGCACAATTTCCAGAAAGAAGATATTTCAACAGGACAATATCTAGCAAATTTTAGATAGTCAGTCCACTGCATGTGTAAAACTCAGCCGACTATCTTCACCAGTCTTACAAACATCAACCCTTTGTGAGCCTGATGGAAGATAGTCGACTGGGTTTTTACATCTCTGGCTAACTGACTATCGAAAATTTGCTAGATATTGTACTGTTGGAATTTCTCTTTCTTGAATTGTGCGTGTTTACTTTTCTACGAAGTCGTCTCAATTTTTTTTTCTGAAATGTTGGTTTTGGGTCTGTAGTTTTGCAGTTTTTGTATTCCAATGTACCTTCCTAACCAGCTTGAAACTATCTTTTCAATGTCATAAATTCCAAGCTTGAAATGACCTTTTCAATGTTGTAAATTTCAGGTTTGAAATGTTTCTTTCTAGGCTACGTTGTAAATTTCAAGCTTGAAATGTTCTTTTCATTGTTGTAAATTTCAAGCTTGAAACTATCTTTTCAATGTAGAAATTCAAGCTTGAAACATCATTTTAATGTTGTAGTAAATTTCTACTTAGGAAACAGAAATAACGTATAAGCAGTACAGACCTTTCCATTTATTTAGGCCGATTTATTCTCTTAAGCTGCTTCGTTAGTGCTCATTGTTGAATAAAAATGCCTGTTGATTTATGGGTTGTTCCACCTACATACCAAACTTTTTTTCGCTGCTGTAGGCTAATAGTTATAATAAATAATAAATTCAATTTCCTGCCCACAAGAGGGACATGGGGTAGGAATGGGTCAAATTATCAACCCCTTACAACCTAAACAGATAAACACAGCCCAGCACTCGGACTTCAATTGTACAATCATGTCTAGTGTTTTTCAGCAGCATGGTACTCGTCTTTAACAGATGTGGTGTAAGGTTTACACAAAACATGAATTCAACCACTGAAAATTAGAATTTTCAAGAAAAGATCTGAACATTTACTTCATTCAGTACCAGAGTCAGACTGAGTAGGAAAAGGACACCTGTGCCGTTTAGAGCAGTGGGTTCCAACCTTTTATACAGTAATCCTCCCCATTGGGACAAGCACGTAATGGCGTCCCCCCCCTCTATTGCTGCAGGGTCGGATTGGGTGGGGTCGAGCCTCCCAGGAATTGTTGGGCATGGCCATGAGGCTCCGGGGGGACGGGGACCAGACCTAGGCGCGAAACCCCACGACAGAGGAAAAGAAACCCCCTCCGGAATAAAGGTTTTTTTTTTTGGGGGGGGGGAGGGGAATGGCACCCTTGAAAGGAAGCTGGGGGTAGTGCCATAAGCCTCTCCAGCTACAGTATTTTTAAGAACTATGCTTGAATTTGAAACATTTTCTGCAACTTTTTTTATTTTAGGTTTTTCTGAGGAGGCCTCCCCATTAATCCCAGTGTTCCCGAGCGCCCCAATGTGACATTGCATCGCTGTATAATATTTTTAAACAAAATGAATGATGCTGGTAGGTCTTGAAAATCTTTTAATAAAAATGTAATTAAAAAAAAAAGGCTGATAGCAGGTATAGGTTGTCATTAGCGAGAACTTTGCGAAGCATCGTTAAAAAAAAGTTCACCATTTATCTGACAGCGTCTCACGCCTCCCATGCAATTGCTCCGCGCCTCCCCAGTTGGGAAACGGGGGTTTTAGAGGAATAACTTGGGGCACCACGTGTTTTATCAGAAGCTTAATTTAGATTAAATAATGGCTCTCTTAATTCCACTACACGGTCTGCGAAAACGCTGCAAGCTCCCCAAGCAAGGTTTGAAACCAAGTCTCCGAAGCTTTTCTTCCCCCCCCCCCAATATTCTAGTGTCGTTTCAGTAATTGTTTTCAGTGTCATTTCGGTCATTTCATGTCTTTCAGGGTACGTCGATCTTTTTGTGGTTTTAATAAATTTGTTTCTTTAGGTGGAACCGTAGAAAATGGTTGACATGCAAGTAAAAAACACGAAAAGAGAGCTAGGATTGGGGGGGGGGGGGGCAGAAGTGCTGGCTTTGTTGAAGAAACTTTCTTCTGGCTTCGCTTTTAGACAAAGTACTGTAAACATTGTCAGTAAACTTGGCCTAATCTGGAAGTAAAAGTTTAAATTTTAAAAAATATCCAGGAGAAATAGCTAACAACTAAAAAATTGACACAGACATTACGATCACTGTAGCTTTCAAGCAAACGCAGCACAGAAAGGGCCAAATATGTTAGTACAGATGTCGAATTATTCTGCTACTCAGGGAAAAACTACACACGTGGAGTGCAAAAAGAGGTCACATCATCGAAGGCCCCAACCCTTGAAAAATATGTTTTAAACGGTTATTTTTTTTTAATTCGCCTTACTCACGTTTAGTCGCCATGTCTGTAAAATCACCCACGACTTTCACCAAGAGTATGAAATGAGGACGAGTCATTGTCAACCCACGAACAGACATAAACCAGAAACGTTTTTCCTGCTTTTTTCTATGCTACTACTACAAACGACACGTCCATTACAACAACGGCATCACAGTAAATTGCTTTTTAAACACCCATGGGCGTTTAAAATTAATTCGATAAAAAAAGGGAGGGGGGGGTTAAGAAAGCTACAATTCAATTATTTTTTATGTTACTACTGTCCAGGGACGGTTTTTAGGCCTAGATCCATCGTGAGAAAATTTGATCTAGGTTCAGTTTTCCATTAACACAATGCCTTTATTTATTAAATAATTTAGTATATATCCCATTCAGCATATTAGATCGTCCATCATTGAAATTCTAACATAATTTACAGTTTAAACTAATTTCTTACGAAATTATTACGGAAACAAACCTTCGTTCGCGATGTTTTGTGTTGCTAGATCGGTATGATGGGACCCCAGCTAAATGACCATCAGGCTCAGGGACTTGCATTTCGACCAGCAGCTCCCAAGCTGCTATTGACTAACAGTCTGGATGCAATTTCCTGAGACTGCTGGCCATGTAACACGGATCCCACCAAACTTAAGACCTAGCTACCAAAACATCGCTGGATGCTAACCGAAGGGTTGTTTTCTAAGAATTTCGTAATAAATTAGTTTAAACTATGAATTATGTTCCAATATGGAGGAGGGATGCTTTAATAAACTAAATTTGTAAATACATGAGAATAAAGGCATTTTCGCTAGACTGAATCCAGATCACACATGACAATGACCGACTTTTCTGCGATTACAAACAACCTCCAACGCGCTTCTTTGCCAGAGAAAAACCACTATTTAAAGGGATTTAAAGAGAAAAACATTGATTTTGTTAAACGTTGAAGCTTTTAGTCAATTGCTGCCAGAAACGTGCCAATTGAGGGGGGGGGGGAGGGGGGGAAGGAAGAGAGGATTAACAAGCTACTACAGATTCCTGGCCCTCAGGCATTTTTGGGGGGTGGGCGTTAGCAAAGCCAGGGCATTTAATAGGAGATTTATGGTACTAAAAATGGTTGTTAGTTCACATAAAAGATGCCTGATCAGGTAATTTAAAAATATTTACAAAAAATATACGATACGAAGAACTCTGGGGGAGAGTGGACAAGTGGGACAAGCCACTGACACAGCCACACAGCAGCAATGGTGTCCTTTCAGTTAAGTAACGTCGGAATAAGTTTTCACGCAGCAATTTTCCAGAACTATGACACCGACCGATACCCAAGATCCATTACCGGACGGAGTGAACTATTTGAATTAATTTAACTACAGTAGTTTTAAAGCCAAATGAAGTAAAAAATTCCAGCAACACATTGTGAATGCATTGCCTTAGCCTTCACCACCTCATGTCGAAATTTAACGTGATCTTCCTCTTAGAAAACCTACGCTGGCAAAATAAAGGTCGAATGTCTTCTCTTTTTTATGTAGGTATTCTCTAATGTGTGTTCGTTTGTACTTCCGACACAAAATTACGAAATTCAGTTACAGTACCACAGCATTTGTCTCATTAAGATTTACCTTGAAATAGTTTGTTCCTTTGGTCTTGTAGAAGTTCGCTTGTTCCAATTTTCCTTTGGTGTCCAATTCCCAGCTCGGTTTATCCTACAAAGGGTAAATCAAAAAGAAATATAAGCTTTATATTTTTTTTAAATGCACCAAATCTAAAGGAATCTTTGGCATGTCACTTGCAATTACGGATATCACCTCTAAACTTAGCAGCAAAGGTAGACATACCGCAACTTTGGATCCGGCAAACCACTCCCACTACGAAATCTAGAGGCCTAACAGTATGCATCGTATAAAAAAAATGGAGGCAGCAGCAGTTTGTTTGCGCCTGAAGTCTTCGGGAGTTTGGCTCTAGTTTTAAAGGGTTTTTATAAAGTCAATTTTTGTTTGTGACGGTGGATTTTTTATTTGATCGGATCAGAACGATCAAACAGCAAGGTTGACGTTTTTCCACTGATCGATCAGAACAGCCTTACCGATATTTGCCGACAATAAGATTATAGACAGCGATCCGATCCAGTATCGGCATGTTGCAGCCCTATCCAATTATACCATTTGAATGCTAGATGACAAATAACACAGTATTAGCAAAATATTACTTTTTTTTTTAGGCTGACTACTAACTCTTTCAGTCCAAGAAATGTAGTCAGTTAAATTAAATAAGAAATAACATGCCTGGTGCTTCAATTTGCAACCTTGCCCAAAAACCAAATACAGTATTTTTTTTTCGTGGCCTTAGAGGTGTCACCCAGTTTATGAAGGTGATGGTGATTCTTCCTCAGCAATTGGTATCATTGCTGAGGAACAAGAGAAGGAAGCAGCAGCTAAAAATTAAAAAACTCGTCCCTTTGCTAACTAAGCAGCTTTTATTATCTTCAACGTGAATTCACCCCAGTAAAATACATGTCTTCATAGTGTCGCTATTGCCTATAGATATGCAGGGTTCGCACAAGATCACACAGAATAAATTCAAGCAATTTCAAGGACTTTTTCCAAAACCAATCGAGGACATTTTTAAGACCAATATAAATTTTTCAAGGACTTTTATTAATGAACACACTTACGCAAATGCGGGTATTTAGCTTCAAACTGGGCCTTCCTTTACTGCCGATAAAAAATGCACTAGCCTACCCAAACTTGTTTAAAATAACCATAAAAAATTTGTCTTTGTCTTTATCTTGCTCAAAGCTAAAGCATTCTTTTAAAATTGAACAAAAAAAAGTTTAATTCAAGGACGATCAAGGACTTTGCAGACAATTTCAAGGAATTCAAGTCCTTGAATTTGTTTCCAACAAATTCAAGTACTTTCAAGGACTTTAAACACCTTGTGCGAACCCTGGATATGGGTGCAGATGTGGGTGGCGTCCTAGCAATGTTGACCAAAAACTATTTGAAGTAGTCGTTTTTCTTCTTTTCAGCTGGGTCGTTATTTTATTTTATTTTTAAATTCTTTTTAACATCTGTTTTCCATCTTTTGGACAGCTGTTAGTAAGTCAGTGTACCAGTTTAGTGTGCTTAGTCAGCCTACCAATACATCCACTGCTCTTCACAGTGGGGTTAGTAGGCGTTTTTAGGGCACATTTCAGCCGTTAGACGGCAGCACTGACCTTTGTTGGAAGTTGTAAGGTGCCTTGCTTACAGACTACAAAATGAGCGGCCAACAACATTGAACTGTTGCGATTTTGTAAGTTTTTTAACATCGTTTCGTTGTTTATTGTGCAAGTACCATTTTTTATAAAAAATATTTCGTACACATCCCCATTCAGTCCACAGTTTTCAAAGTGACCACATTTTCAATTCTTTAAAGCTCCACTGCACAGAGTGCATGATTTTTAGGAAAAAATGTCAAAATTGTTCAGGCTGCAAAGTTCATTCGAAATAAAAGGGCAGGGGCGAAACTGTTTAATGGAACAAATTCAAGATAAGTCTTATATCTGAGCCATTAAGGAATATGTTTTTCAACATGGTGTACTGATTCCGGTTCTGAGTACGGTTCTATGGTATCGGAACCGCTATCTTGATTAGCCGATACTGACTACCTTTCAAAAATCAGCACAGACCACTAAATCACTTGATATTCTCGTCTACTTTCCCTTATCCAGGGGTATGCGATAGTTGGGTGAATATCTTGGGAGACCTTGGAACACAAAATTAATTTCAGTACTTGAATCACCGTAAACTGTGCTTGATAGTAGAATCATGGATTAACAACTAACACAATTTCGCGTGTTTTTATTAAGTTTGCATCGTATAACCATAAAATCCCATCTAATGCTAATATACTAATAGGAATACATTACAGTTGATTCCTGTTTAAGGATACCAGGACTTGATTATCATTTAGTTCCTATTTTGCTGAGCTTGTCAAAGCAGCACCGCCATTTTGTTTCTAAATTGTGCGTACAATTGGAGTCAACAGTGCCAGCAATAAATTCGGGCTGCAAAAATCTTCGAGTATGCAAGCTTTGCTAAGACTTTATGCATCCGGGCAGCAAAAAAATCTTCACGCAAGCTCTTATTTTACCTAAGTTTCTTTTTTTAAATTAAGTTTGTTGATTTAAGTCTTAAGTTTAAAAAAAAATTAATAATTTTAAAAAGAAAATTTTGCCACCCCCCAGCCACGCCGGCTAAAAATTGTTTCTTTTGCTGAAAAAATACTATACCTATCAATTTTTGCATTATTATCTCAATGATGCTGTTGTATGCTTGAGATTTGAATGGCCTCCTCAGTGACACAACCAAGCATGCGTGGTCCTCCCTATAAGAGCGGCGGCTACGAGGGCTCGTCATTTTTTTAGTCTCTCAAATGCGTCAAAAGGTGACTTGAGAGGGGAGGCACGGAGGGGCCTTAGGTATATTATTTTTTCAGCTATAGAAACCATTTTTAGCCGGCCTAGCTGGGGGCCGGCAAAATGTTCTTTCTTTGTGTAAAAAATCCTATACCTGTCAATTTTTGCATTGACAGGCTGACCTTGCAAAATAAGGGGCGGGCACCTTTTGAGCGAGTTCCCCGAGGTTCTGAGGCGGCAGTCACCTAGAGAGTCCTCCGGTTAGTATCCATAGGTAGCAACCACAGAAAGGAAAAACCTTCTAGTTGATTGGTGAGAGATTTATTATTTAACCTTAAGATTTTTAGAGAAGGAGGTGACAGTTACTATGAAGTGGATGGCTTGTCTTCAGTGTCCGGACTGATACAGATGTGGTTTGTCACTTGGTGGGTTGCAGATTCATCAGGGGAGTAGGGGGATTCAACACACTGGGAGAATGGAGAGTTATTTGTGATGTTAGTTTTTTTTTTTAAAGGAAAATGCGGATTCTCCACCCCCCCCCATTTTTTTTTTTTGTTGGAGGATGAGAATAGAATAGAATTTAAATTTGGCTACCCGGCTGAAAAGAGGTTAAATTTGAGTCACTGTCCGGAAAGTGAGAGGAGAGATAAGGAAACAAGGCGTTTTTTAAGTAATCAGGTCAAAAAATTCTAGTTGGGTGGTGTGGGACCTAATAGTTTGCCAGCTAGGATCCCCTATTTACTCTCGAGGGGGAGGAGGATGGGAGCGTAGGCCCATGCAGTAACTTCTTGCTTTAGTTCTGCATAGGACGCAGGGTATGCCCGTGGTAGGGACCGTGGAGAGCGTGGTCATGTCCCGGTGGAGAGGACGAGAAACTTGTGAGTTGGCGAATTGCCACAATGAGTATGATTGGAGGTTGTGACAAGCGGCAGACGATTTTATGGCTTTCCATGCGTTGGAAATGTTGTTTTGCTTCTGTTGGAAGAGGGTGTCAGATGTTTGTCGGAGAGATAAGAGTTCAGAGCTGTCCAAATTTGAGTCGAAGTATTCCATAGGTCTATTTAGAAACGACGATGGTTTCACCCTTGGGTCTGTTGGAGTTGCCTGTAGGGTAGGGCGAATGAAGCGGTTGGGAGGTTTGTAGGAAGGACTTCTGGAGATCGTCGATAAGGTGAAGAGACCAAAGGCAGTTCAGTTGATCGTGGGTGGATTAACCCTCTGGGCCCTAAGGTTTTCTTTTCTTAACTCAAACGTATATAATGTAAAGCCGATATATCGGCTTCTAGGGCCCAAAGGGTTAAGCCCAGTGTGCGGTGTGATTGCTGAGGTTTTCTTAGCTTGGATAGTTTTAAGTAGAACACACTCAGTTAATTCTTTAAACTGTGCAGCGTTGGTGGTTCGTAAGTCGTTCACTTCGGCTTTGAGGTTTGTGATGGAACCGTGCTGACGAAAGAAGGCATCTTGTAGATGAAGAAGATAGGGCTTAACTTTGGCCCGATTTTTCTTGTATTGGCACCGGGCGCGGACATTGAGTCGAAGTTTGTGCTTCATGGTGAGGAAAATTCTTTCATGGTTGACTTCAATGATGTCTTCGTCGTCTAAACCATATAGAGAAGAGGGGTTTGGTTGTTGTGGTGGGACGACGTGAGCCTCATCGACAGAGTCTTCCTGAATTGGCGTGACTTCCGTAGAAGTGAAAGATGTCGAGTCCAAGTGAAGCGGGGAGGATTCCCAGTCGGAGTTTAGGTGTTGTAGTGAATGCGGAGTGGATGGAACTTCGTAATCTTGGGAAATCGGGATGTCCTCAGCGGGGATTACTTTGTGGATGGGTTAAGAAGGGCTTTCTTCGAGGATCGGAGGCTCTTCTTCTGGAATAGCAGCAATGGTTGGCTTAGTCGTTTGGGAGGGAGATTCCGTAACAGATGAACCGATGGTGATTGCACTGTTCTGGATGTCTGTACTGTTGGAGGATTTTACCCAAGATTGTTATGAGATAGGGGTGTTGGCCCCGGAACAGGTTGGCGTCATGCGGGGGGGTGGGTGGAATGGCTGTTGTGGTTGAGGCAGGAGAGACTGATGCAGAAGATGAAGCCGAGCGGAGTTTGAGGATGGTTTCCTTGTGGCCGATAGCTTGTCTCTTCCTTGTGGGGGACAGCAGTTGTCTAGAAGCTATGGCACACCATTCTTTGTGAGTTATAGTGACACAAATTGCACGTAGGTTGTTGTAGTATTCACACATATGGTAGTGGGGGGGGGGGGGAATTGAGGCTTAATGCCACGGTAGTACTGGCATACCGTCTTGTGTGGGTCTATGCATTTAGGGTTGAGCAGGGGGGGGGGGGGAATTGAGGCTTAATGGCGCGTCGACAGCTTGGTCGTTAGCGCCAACCTCAGTCACAGTGCAGTGGTCCGGGTTGCCAATGCACCACACATTACAGATACATTATTCAAACCCCCAATCTAAATCTCGTCATACATCTGTTGAGCAGGCCAACGCAGTGGAAGTTCCTGGATCGATTATGGAAGGCACACGCCCGAAGTGAATGTCTACTTTATCTTCAAAGGGCTTCTTTGTCCTGACGATCGTGGCAGAAAATCCAAAAGAAAATCCGGGATTGCGGGATGCCATCTAGGCGACCGAAGAAAAAATGTAACAACGCGTAGTCACGTGGTTGCGAGGCGGGAAAAGGGCTGCGAGAAACCGGAAGTGAAAGGCGGAAAAGTAAAAACGAAGGGAGCTGGTAGCGCCACTGGATGATAGTGGCGATGTTGGAAGTGAGTGATGCAGGAGGGATTTCCATGCGAAGGGGAGCCTGGCCGAGGGATGGGATCGCCGTAGTGAGGCGGTTGGTTCGACGGAAAGGCAGGGCCAGGACCAAGAGTGGTGCATTAAAGATGCTTGCGGGTAAGATTATAAGTTTCCTTCGTTCATACTTTTATTTTTGGTGGCAGTACGAGAACCTTAAACAAAAGGTCAATGCAGCTTGCCCACAGACGGATGAAGGAGGAAGAGCCAACAGGATCGACAAAACCGGGATGGAAGGCAGCCAAAGGGCGGAGGACACGGCTGTGATGGCAAGGTGGCAGTGGCCGAGCTGGGCCGTGCGAAAATGTAGCGAGATGCCGGAGGTGAAGATGGGCCTTGTGGAAGGGTATCGATGATATTGCATGACATCAAGTGTGATACGATCGAAGGGCAACATTCAATGAAAACGTAACTGCAGAGGAGCCGGAACACAGGAATAGACAGCCAAAACCACGTGAAGGGCCGGTTGAATGGAGTC
The DNA here is from genome assembly GCA_023313725.1 of Lithobius niger. Taxonomy (NCBI): domain Eukaryota; kingdom Metazoa; phylum Arthropoda; class Chilopoda; order Lithobiomorpha; family Lithobiidae; genus Lithobius; species Lithobius niger. The sequence continues at coordinate 72,424 of JAHWFP010014329.1, forward strand.
CCAAAGGAGGAGTTGCAGGTGTAAGGCGAGTCAGGAGAGGCCGAAAGGGGGGGCCTGTTGGATTGAGAAGGGCCGACTGAGCTATGAAGGTCGGGCGAAAGGCGTGGGGAGTCCCCGTGGTTAGCCATAGGCACAGAATCCAGCTAGGGCTGCATCATAGATTGGCGATGGAAGGCGAGGCAGAAATGTCACGCGCGTCGTGGCGTGATGCGGGAGCGCAGGACGGGGGCAACAGGTGCTGACCTGAGGAGAAAAACGGACGAAAGGCCGGGGAAATCCGTTGAGTTGCAGAAGTAGGAAGAGCTGCAAAGCGAGTTTGAAAGGGCTAGAATCAGACGAAAGGCTGGAGGATCCCAGAAGAAGGAGGAGGTAGGGGACGCGTGGGTCCGCGGAGGGGTTCCGGTAGTGAGGACCAAGGGAAACTTAAGGAGAACGTTCAGCTAAATGGGACCCGCGAAGGGCTATCTTCGGGAGGCGATGGACAACAAAAGTCAAAAAATTGCATTGACGGAAGAACGGTCCCGGGAGACATGGAAAGGGAGCCACGTTGACTTCGGATCCGATGATGGGTCGTCAGAAGATACAAAGAGCGGCAGAAAGGCAGGGTAGGAACACCAACTGTCAAACGGAAGGTGGATCGGACCTGGGAAGCACGGGAAGAGAGTCATGTTGTTTTCAGTTCCAACAGAGGTTAGCCATCAGGATGAAGAGCGACCAAAAGGCACGGGCGAGATACCAACTGCAGAATCGGGCCCAGGAGAGCACAGGAAAAGGAGCCACGTTGTTTTCTGTTCCAACGAAGGTTAGTCACAGGGATGAAGAGCAGCCGAAAGGCACGTGTGAAACACGAACTAACGAATCGGAAAGTGTATCGGACTCGGGAGCGCACGGGAAGGGAGCCACGTTGATTTCAGTTCCAACGAAGGGCAGGCGTCAAGAACGAAGGGCGACCGCAAGGCAAGGTGAACTTCGGCTGTCCGACGATAGGTGGAGCGGATTCGGAGAACACGGGAAGGGAACCGCGTTGATTGTAGATCCAATGAAGGGAAGCCCAGAATGAAGAGCAACCGAAAGGCACGGGTGAAACGACGACTGCCGAATCGGAAGGTGGGTCGGATCCGGGAGCCACGCTGATTTCAGTTCCAACGAAGGGCAGGCTTCGAGAACGAAGGCGAACGGAAGGCAAGAAGAACATCGGCTGTCCAACGGAAGGTGGAGCGGACCCGGAGCACACGTGAAGGGAGCTACGTTGAATGTAGATCCAACGAAGGGAAGCCACATAATGAAGGGTGACCGAAAGGCACGGGTGAAACACCGACTGCTAAATACGAAGGTGGATTAGTCCCGGGAAAACACGGGAAGGGAGCCACGATGATTTCAGATTCAGCAAAGAAGTGGCCAGGCGAAAGGCCGAGGAGATAGACGTAAAAAATTAACGGAGGTGGAAAGGACCCGGGAAAACACGCGAAGGGAGCCACGATGTTTTCAGACGAAGGCGAAGAACCTGACAGAATGAGCGGCCACCTGAGGCGACAGCTTGAGACAAAGAGATGGCAAGCCTTCGTAACCGCCGCTCTTATAGGGAGGACCACGCATGCGTGGTTGTGTCACCGAGGCCATTCAAATCTCAAGCACACAAGAGCATCATTGAGACAATAATGCAAAAATTGATAGGTTTACAGCATAAAGAAAATTAAATTTGATACATTCCGAAAGCAAAAATTTTGAATCGTATTAGCATCACTAGAAAAAGGGCTTTGCATTAATCATAGAAGCAAAAAACCTATCCAAAAAAATCGTGACACGTTAATTTTAACTATTTTTTAAAAATTATAATCTAATTTTTTAATTAAATTAAATTTTTAATTTTGCTTACACAAATTTGTATACACCAAAATTTTTGTTTTAAAAATATATATACATTTATACAAATTTGCTACAGCAGCACCCTAGACTCCCTGAACATAGTTAATTCATTATTAATTTTTTTTCTATTCGCTGTGGCACTGCCATGTGGTAATCAGAACCGGTATCGGAATTATGGTATCGGTACACCACCAGTGTTGTACATTTAAAATTAATTCTTACCTTCTCGAAGTTTTGCAGCGTTACTTCATACTCAACAGTGGCGTTTGCCGGAATGTTAAAGTCCGACTTGCCAGCCTCCCCAAATGCATACTTGGGCGACAACCTGAGGGTGCTGCATTCCCCTTTCTTGAACTTGGCCAGAGCCGTTTCAACACCTTCCACAATTTGGTGGTCGTACCCGTCGCCAAGGTTGAAAGTAACATCTCTTTCCTCAAAGGTCTTTCCTTCGTGCCGTCCAATTAAATGAACTAGAGAAAAGAAAAATGTGTCGCGTCAATACTCCAAACTATTCAGTGTTCGCAACCAAGTGCTATTTTTAAGACTTCCTTGATAACGACTTCACTAATCAGATACCAATAGTGTTTTAAAAACTTTGCAGATACACGTACCGATACAGATGTCTACGGATACGTAATAATGCCGCGATACATAATTATTCCGCGATAATACTAGGGCCAATTTTGTGGTACGTTTTCTTGCGATAAAAGTGCAACTGTGAGAGATTTTAGTACAACTTTGTGAGGATGAATTTGGCTGTTGCATTTGGTGATAGGCTCGTCTCGTTTGTAACAAAAGGTATGACAAAAAGTCCAATGAAGCGCGAAACTAAGGGTGGACAACATGATTGAAGACGGCTGCTCAACTTTCTACTAGTGCTGGCGCCAAAAGGTGCTAAAATGATACAGTAGTTCATTTAGTCCTCATCAAAACTCGAAACTCAATCCTCGACCCTAAATTCGACTACAACTAGACTGGACGTGAAAAAGTAAAAATTGCACACCCCTAGTCCTAACCTAAACCAAATTCTAGCTTTATCCAATCTTAATTGCATTCGCCATGACCGTTCCCGGGCTCTAATTCCATGCACTGTGTAGGCCCAATAAGTGCTCATGGAGCAATAAGGGCACAAGATGACAATTCTTAGTAAAATGGTGTTGAATTTCAAATATTAAATTTGCCTGTGCTAGAACCGTGAAGTGTACTGGTCAAAAATCAGTACGAGACTGACACAGTATAGGTATTAATTGGGCAGTGCCCAAAGGTGGTACTGCAGAGCTTTATAGGCTAGAAGTACGGGTGTGGGAGCTCAACCAAAGCCGAAGACGGTTTTGTTAAGTTCTTATAATTACCATACCAGTGTTTCACCAACCAGAAAAACTAGGAAAATTTAAAGATGAAAAAAAAAGAAATACACAGAAATGTGTAAAGTTTTAAAGTTGGGTTGTAGGTCTGATTAGTGGGAACTTGACTCCTTTTTGATACATACAATGGCTGAAACTTCGGCAGGTTTTTTTTCCTACAATGTATTGGTTTTGGTTCAGATTAACATCTACATAGCCCTTACCTGTTACCAAGGTACCCTCATTTGGTGTCGAGTAACCCTCTCCAGTCTTGATTTGCCTCCGAATAATTCCTTCATCTTTATCGTCGGTTAGGTCCTCACCTTTCCACGATATAAGCTCAACTTCAAATACCTGCAAAGCCATTACAATAAATAAGCAACAATACTTTCTCCAACGGTGTTTCTTAAGTACAAGAAAAGGGTTGTTTTTTCCCCATCGGTCAAATTTTAGTGAAAACCTTAAAAAAAAACTACCATATAGTGTACGCAACTTAATACTTAATATAAAACTACAGGATGAATAAGAATAACCTCAATTTTTCCCAGGCCAAAGTTTGTTTCTTGCCCGAAAGACCGAAAATATATACTACCTGTAAATTTCTTGCATTCAGTTCCTGTATGCTCCTTATCTCTCCCGAGGTTTTTCGCAGTATGGATCCGGCCAGCTACGCTATCCCACTGCGTACACATCATGTGCAGCCCTCCTATAAAAGCGTTCGGCCTGGGTCGGCCACCATCTTTTATCCTCTCAATATGCCATGGTGGTGACTCAAGAGGGGAGGTAGGGTGGATTTACGGGCGTACATATTTTCGGTAAGGCAATAGAAATCAATTTTTACCAGGGAAAAATTGTGTTTTCTATCTGCCGGCACGGAAATCTACCTGTTAATTTCTTGCATTTACCTCGTCAATCAATGGTGGCAGGGACCACACGGCGGGTTACCGTGGGTTGCGAACTTCACACTTCATTAAATTAAGCAGGATTATCGGTTCTCTTTCGAAAAATGTGGTGGACCTGAAAGGGCCATTTTGTTAGAGATTAGGTCTTGCTTCCGTCTTCTGGAGGGCTTTGTTTCTGTTTAAAGTGCTTAAGGGGGTTGGACACATCTGGCTGTTACTATGGAAGCCAGATGATGTAGTCCATTTTCCTGTCTTGTCATGTCCCTGAATTAGTGACTTACGAAGACAGTTTTATTTCTCCATGATGCAGCTTGAAGGAATTTGGCAATGGGGACTTGGTTGTGGAAGGCCCAAGAGGTTGAAAGTGCTCAGAGTTCGTGTGCAGTGACCCTGATCTTGTCCGTACAGCTGATGTTATGGTCGTCATAGGCTTTATGGATAACCTTCTTGACGCAGTTTGCGATCATTGCTGCCGAGGTGATGTTGGGTTCCTTTGGTGTAAGGTAGGAAAAGTTGGAGTCGACCTTTGCGGCACTCAAGTCGGCTTTCCATTTGATGTAATAACGTAAGGCACGGACATGACAGTTCTTTCAGGTTCGTCGCCAATGATGTTTGTGAGCGCTGGAATGATGATTGGCTTCGAAGTTCCGACGGTTTCTGTGTCTTGGTGCCGAACTCCGGACGAGGCCTCAGATGGATGAACTTGTAGTTATCAAAGAAGAAGCAGTAGGTAGGATTGCTTGAAAGACCTTGCATTTCACTGCATCGAAAGCTTGCGGCAAGAGAAGTTAAAAAGGCAGTTTCGTTGTGCTGTGATTGATGTGGCATGTTTGGATAGGTCCATACGGTTCCTTTACGAGAGATTCTAGTACCATGGAGTGGTTCCATCAGGATTTGCCTGAAAAACCCCAACCTGAAAAAACCCAGTGGGTTTTTCGGGTCCAACCAAAAAAAAACCAATGTGGGTTTTTACAACAACAAAAACTAAGTAAAATGAGTGAATGCATGAACCAACAAACCTGTTAAAATGTCATTTAAACTGTCATTAAAATGTTGATTGTTTGCCGTTTTAATACAAGAAATCACCAGTAATTTGGTTCAGCTCATAATAATAATAATAGATTTAGCCCTAAGGACAAGGAGACGGGCAGGATACAAGATCGCCAACGCCGTTCCCGGTAGGGGTATGGTTAATAGGTTCGTTTGAGAAATTTGGTAAGGGGTTGTTTGATGACTAATCGTCGAATGGCCGAGACAGAGGGGGAGGACACCGTCTTCTCACGAAGCGAGTTCCATAGCCCGATCACTCGAAGAGTGTAGTAATTTTTTCTGATCTCACAATGTTGGATTGCACCAAACAGCTTGAAGGAGTGACCCCTAGTACGAGTTGATGCCGAACAATCAAAGAGAGGAACATCAATGGTCAACAAACCCCTGACAATTTTGAAGGTTAAAGTTAAAGTCCAGAAACGGCGGAGCTCTAGGGCTGGAGGCCAAGCCGGGTCAAACGGTCGACATGAGGAAGGTTGTGGAGGCCAGGTATACCACGTGTAAATTGTCGTTGCACCGCCTCGATACAATCGATGTCTTTAAGTAAGAACGGCGACCAAACTGGGCTTGCATACTCAAGTAACGGACGAACATAGACTTTGAAAGCCCAAACCAAATTAGCGATTGAAGATTTAGTGAAGCAGTGTTTCACGAGTGCCATGCGACGATATGCGAAAACCGAAATCTTCGCGCAGTGTAATGAGAATTTAAGCTCCTTGGCCATCCAAACTCCCAGATCTTTTACTATGGTTAAGGAGTCGAGTGAGTGGGAATCCAAATAGTAGTCAAACTCAGGGTTGGAGTTGCCGACGCGCAGGACTCCACATTTGCTCTGCAACAATGGAAGTTGCCAAGTCATGGACCAGTTGAAAATGTTTTCGATGTCTGATTGTAATAGGAATCCTTCATGGAAAGTTATAATTTTAGAACTTGATTTGACGTCATCAGCAAATTTGTAGCACAGTGTGTCGTCACTGTAAGTTGAAGGTTCTAGGTCATAATGTAAATGACAAACAACAGTGGCCCTAAAACGGAGCCCTGTGGAACCTCACTTATGACCCGTGAAATCGATGACCTAGTAACGGTATACTTTTAACTAATTTCTGGGCTTTATCTGTACCCAATCTGTTTCTCAACTTAGACCGAACAAGTCTAAATGTTGAAAAAATCCACTCAGTTAATGCACAGCTCGATGGAGCACAAAGAAGAGCCCAAAACATATCAGACGCCTTCTGTTAGTTCTTCTTGCTCACGAGTTAACACCATTTTGCTGGGCTGAAGCTTGGTTTGATACTCTCCTTAAATAGTTACTTGGGATAGAAAGATTCGTCTTCTAGCTTGAATGCTAGCACTCCAGCCCAAAACTCGGGATGATGTGCAACTACCCAGTCTTCTGCTGCATCTTCACGCTCCAATGTTAGGTTTTTCCCGTTGTGTATGGGGTCCACAATGATGAAACTAGATAAAACCCGAATAAGCCCCCCCAAAAAATCTGGTAAAACCCAAAAAAACCTAGCCGGGCAGAGTTTTTTCCAAAAAACCCAGGTTTTCCAAACCCTGGGTTCCATTCAGGAAAGGTGCGATGGATTGAGGGATGTTCTACTTCGAAAGTTTTCAAGGAGATGGTTTTCCCTGCTGCTTTGAAGACAGAGTTTAAGCAGAGCGATAGACGAGTATCGTTGAACCTTTGAGTCCATCCCTGTAAAGGTCGGTGAAGACTAGTAGTTCAGATATAGGTGGATCAATTGGATTAATCTTCCTTCGGTTGGACCAATGAAAGCATATTTCCAAAGATGATGTGGCTGGTTTCGTAGATCTTGTGTATTCACGAATGGCTTTGCTGGCGGCTTGTTCTTCAAAAATTCCTGCCTTTTTGATAAGTACGATGATAGTAGCCACCCGTGCAGGTGTAATGTGTTGAGGTTTGGGTGAAGTTTGGTTTCCTTTTGTTGTGTTCTGGAAGGTTTGGAAAGCTTCTTGGTGGTCGACGAGGAGGCTTAGAAGTCAAGGGAACCATGGAGCAGCTGACCAGTTGATGCGATCAGTAGGAAGAAGCCTTGGGTCTGCTCTATCTTCAGGGGGACCGATGGGAGGAGCTTGAATGGGGGAAGAGGTAATCGTAAAGGTTCTTTCAAGGGTAGGTTAGAGCATACACAGAGCAGGCTTGTTCGTCCGGGACCGGACTGACGAACTGGGGCAGTCTTGACATTGTGCCTCGTTGCGAATACAGCGATCATTGGTTTGCCCCATAGGATGAAAAGATATTCCCAGATTGATTTCTTTATAGTCCATTCCCCTGAAGGTGGCCTATTGGGAGAAAAGGCATCCGCTACGACATTCCGGTTGCCAGGGATGTGAAGAAGCCGAATGGTTGTGTTGAGCGTTTGGCATGGCGACAAAATTTCCGACGAAACATGGTGCAGTTGTCAGGAACGGGTTCCACCTCTTTCCGAACGTACGGTAAGTGACGGCAGTGATATGGTTTGCTTGGACTTGGACTGTTTTGTCTGCTACAAAGTGCTGAAAGTGAACGAGTGTGTGGAGGTACGTTGATGTGGTCCTTCGTGCCAAGAGGCCAGGTCCCTGAGACTTCGTGTTCCTGGATATGGGCTCCCATCCATTCAGAGATGCATCCGTAAAGAGAATGAGGTCCGGCAGTGGTTCATGCAGGGGGATAGTCTGCTAAGGATTGAGTTTGTTTTTTCCACCAAAGCAGGCTTTCCCACAGGAACAGGTCGTTGACGGTTTGGAAGTTCTGACGATGGGTGGAATGAGCCCAAAATGTCTATTCTGAGGTGGTGAAAGGGGCGCGTCAGCATTGCCGTAAGTGACGAGGCCTGCCATGCAAACCATTTTCCCTATTATATTAGCGAGTGGAGAGATGTGAGGGAGTGGTTATCCGACCGGAGAAAAGAGAGGCAGTGCAGGGGAAGGCCTTCTATTCTTTTGTCTGAGGGTCTCACGGTTGCTGATGTTAGATTGAGCTTTACCCCAAGAAAGGTGCAGTTGTGATGGGAGAAGCCTCGATTTCTTCAAATTGACACCGAAGCCCAGCTTGTTTAAAACGGATATGGTGTAGTACATGTTTAGGAGAAGTTGATGACTGTCGACGTTGTTGCGTAGCCAATCATCTAGCAAATGTTTGCAGTGATTTGGTGACGGTCAAGGTGGCTTAGAATGGGTTTTAGGACCAGCGTAAAAATCCTCAGTGCTGCGTTTAAACCAAACGGGAGGCATTGGAACTCACAAACGTTGCTTTTGTACATGAACCGAAACAGGTGGAGATAAACTGGGTGGAGCGGGACATGTAAATAGGCGTCCTCGAGATGGATGGAAGGCGAAGGATCTTGTTTTTCTCTTAAAACCGCCGTTGGCACTTCAGCTCTTTTGGGGATGAAAAGGGCAGTCCCAAAGTCTATCTTGGCTTTCAGGGGCTAAAAACTCCCAACTGTTTTTTTTTTTTTTCTTACTTAACTAATTAATATCCAACATTCAGTAGTAGTAGTAGTAGTGCCTGCTGACTCACTCAGTACAGCATACTTACTAGGCTTTTTTTTTTGGTGATGAACAGTTAGGGATCAGCTAGGCAAGAGTAAGAGAAGGTAAGTAAGTGCACTGCACAACCATATAATTTTTTATAAAAATGTATGTAGATTTAATTTCACTAAATTTGACAGTGAACACTACTGGGCAAGAAGAAAATCACAATGAGCAAACTAATGTGTAAAATTATTTTAAATAAATCAGAGGTCATTTTAAAATTATAAATAGGATATCCCAATTATTGCTTTCAGACCAGTGTGGCGCTCGCCATTTGGCCAGTTGATATTAAAATTCACTCGCCACGTAGAAATAGTTTTGCTATTACCGGTAGGTGTTGCTGCTGCTTAATGTTTAAACATTGTTTAAACATTGGGTTGGTTGAATCTGATACATCGGTTGTGAAGATGCATTCTATAATTTTCCTCTCACTCCTGTCACTGCAACCTTTTAACACATCTAGGGCAGATAGCTTTCCCACAATGCTCTTTATGCAGTACCCTCTCATTTTCTTTATTTAATTTTAAATCAATCATAATGAAATACATGTCGAAATAAGCGTGTAATACAGCGATACATATTTCACTTGAAATACTGCACTACGTTAAACCCCGTCACAACAATGCTGTGTTTGAGGCTCTTCAAGCAACAATGTATGGAAAACTGATTGTTTATAATGATATACCTGCTACAACAAATCTGTTCAACTCCCATGGACTATCTTTATAAAGAGGTTTCACTGTAAAACATTGATGTAATGGAGTAAAAAGCACGGTAATAGATTATGTGAAGGCAAACCAAGCAGTGCTACATAAAAATACAAACAACATTTCGAAAATTATCAATTTTCGTCTTCAGGTTAGCAATAAAATTAAAGCATGGCAAAAGCCACTAAGTCAACCTATATTAAAAGCATAAAACAGTCATTTAAAACGGATAAAAACGGATTTAAACCGGACTCTTTTGCCAGGCATATTGTAAAACCAACATAACGAATGCATCTCGCCTTTGAAACACGTGACCCCGATTTGCATACACCTTGCCTTGCGACGTGGCATCCCAACGGAGCAGGTGAGTCGTTGCTTTTCGGCTGCCATTTCTGCCTTTTTTGAGGGGAGAAATTGGTGGTTTTTATCCATTTTAAATGACTTTGATGTTTTTAATATAGGTTGACTTAGTGGCTTTTGCCATGCTTTAATTTTATTGCAAACCTGAAGACGAAAATTGATAATTTTCGAAACGTTGTTTGTATTTTTATGTAGCACTGCTTGGTTTGCCTTCACATAATCATAACAAAAACATCACATCTCTTGCATTGCAGGTACAGTATTAACACATCACAAATTCAGTTTTTGCAGAAATGTTTTCTTACCAGTGTAGCATTTGGAGGAATCGTAGGCGGACTACCCGATTCACCATACGCATATTCAGGTTTACAAAAGAGTATCGCCACCTCGCCCTTTTTCATCGTCGCAACACCAATGTCCCATGCTTTTATTACTTTCCCTAAAAAAAAATCTTATTTTATAAGGTGCGGCACATAATAAAACGGATAAATAAAAAAACGTAAATATATGTAACATTTTTAAAACTTCACAAATGTCAATTGCATGGACCGCGACATCTGGCAAATAGGCCTATGCATTAAAATTAACTTTCCATGTCCAAACCATTTTCGCGAAACTACTACGAATCAAGAACCTAGCGCACTCCTCTAACAGGAAATGATAACACAGTGTCCCATAGGGATGGGTCGGTAACCGAAACCGAATCTTCGGTTTTTACTGAAAACTGAATCAGATTTGGATTTTATGGCGGTTTTTCGTACGGTGTTCGAAAAATCAAAGATTGACTGGTTGTTTTAATTTAATAATTAAAATTTTCTGCGCAAACCCCCTAATCATTAAAAAAAATAGTAGACGAAAATGGTGCAACATCAAAACCCATGGTCTACGACGCTGCTGAAAGTGAAAAGCAGGAGCGAGTTACATACAAGCTATACGGTACTATTGTTACAAGAAAAAAATAGACATATCTGGTTGGGATGGAGGGTGGCAAAAACCAATACCGAAACCGCGGTTTTGTGGGCTTGAAAACCGAAATCGGAAGCGAAGCCACAAAAATGAAACAGACCCATCCCTATTGTCCCGTAAGTCCCAACTTACTGTGATAGGCTTTTAATGAATAAAGGTGGATCTACGACACTTCAAACCACATGTGCATGTAATTAATGTGTCAAGAAATCTATCATTTGGCATGCAGGTTGTCCGTGCCACATTTTTATGTGTCAGCCGAACAGCTGCCGAATATTTTTCGGCTGCCGCCTGGCCTAGCCAGCGGATAAAATACGGCTAAAGTCGCACATTTTTAAGCAGCATACATTAAAACACTAAACAATCATAAAATTACTTTCAAGTTGTCTCTTATGGTGAACTGCTAAACTGTCTTATGGATCATTTTTTAAAACCAGTTCTCTTGCCAGCAGCGCCACACATTTGTATGGTCATTAGCACGTATGGTTGCCTTCAGTTTAGTTTTTAAAGTTCAAGTAATAACGTCGGTACATGTATGTGCACGTGGTTTGGCTTGGATTTTATTTAAACGCTACAATTTGAGGTTACACATTTTTTCACCTTAACGGATTTCATCTTTTTTTCATTTCACCTAGAAATGCATTACACCCCACACACCCTCAACAAAAAGCACAATTTCCTCACATTCGGCACTTTTTCGTGTGCAGCGAGTTTTATCCTTGATACTCTTTCCTTCATTTTGGTTGATTTAACCGCCAGCCGGCTACGAAAAATTGGTGGCGAGCCGCAATTTAGCCATATTTCTGTTAAGCCAGCCGGAAACAAAATAATGCAGCTGAGGAGTATACAGGGTGTTCTGCAAAAAACTGACGACCCAAAAATTTTTAAGTTTAACTTTTCTAGTCAAGTTGGACACCCCTCAGAACCAGGACAAGACAAATCTTCATTCGTTAGCTTTGATTTCTGTCCTCTCCTGGTAAATGTTGGACTTAAAAAAGTTTTTGGTCGTTGTTTTTTTTTGTGGATCACCCTCTACATGCAGGGTAGGGTGGTATATGGGTATGTTGGGGAGGGTTTAACAACTATTTTCAGTGGAAATGGGACGGGGTGAAATAATCAATGAAAAGCCTCGACATAAGAAAGCAAACAAAAACAAAAAAAGTCTATAATCTTGGCAGTTTAAACGTAGAATGAGCCTAAATTCTTGTGGTTATTAACGCATTGAGGGAATCATGGTTACCGTAAAAGAAATTCCCCTTTAGGGCCTATCTTCTTTAAACTTTTGTGTTTTAGTTTGTCATAATTATCAACGAGTCTTTGATATTTTGTCATCGACCATAGCCTAAATTGCCTATTAAATGCCCATGGGCGGTTAAAATTAATTGACAATAAAAAAACATGGGGGGGGGGGATGTCACAAAGTTATAATTTAAGTTTTACAATCATACTTTAGTCCAGGGTGGGTGTGTAAGCCTAACTCCACCGTGCTTTTATGCCATCGACGTACATCATCTGGGTTCAGTCAGCATTCACAATGCCTTTTCATTTATTCACTTTATTAGTCGATTAGACTCTTATGCCAACGGTCTGTCTGGGTGTCTGAGTGTTCACGCTATATGGCGCTACAGTCTATGGCACATTTCTAGGTCTTAAGTTCGAAAATGGGTCGATTCCGTTGGGAATAATAAAAGATTTTTATTCGCAGCAAACGTACGAGGTTCATTATTTTTTCTTCAGCCGACTGACGTCATCCATCCACGACCATTTACTGGGAACTATGTAGCCTTCGTCAGTGGCTGATGTCACCACCAACCGACCAATGACTGGCGACTTCATCAATTTTTGCTACAAATCACTTGACGTGGGCAGGCGGCCCCCACTAATCTCATAACGTACAAACTGGATAACAAGCTTGTATAGTCATGTCAGCATGCGAAATTAGCGTAGACTTGGGCTAGGCTTCTTGTCTGGACAACAGTTCATGACTTTAATGCTTAGTACTTTTCTTTGGAAGGAGGGAGGAGAAATATTTAAATCAACTTCTACTGTATGACATTTTTTTTTTTTTTTTGTCAGGGAAGGGGAGGAGGGAGCCAATTCATAAAAGTACTTTTGGGCAATGACTGTGCTATCTAGATATTTCATCCTTATCAGTCGTGCGATGTGGCAACATCGCAGTAGGATAAACGAAATGTTCAAAACGCCGATACTAAATAGTTTGGAGGCCTCCCATATCATAAAACTGCCAAACGGTGCAGAATATTTTAACGTTGATTTAGTTCACTAGTGTTCTAATTAAACTTACAGTTTAAAATGAAACCGATAGAAGAATCGTAGTGGGCTCGTCTTTAATTGAAAGGTGTGCGCCGCCATGCCATCTATCGCAGTTGATCAAAAGCTAGAAATGCAAGCGACCACTGGTTTTACCGTTTACGGTTGCATATGCGTCGTGGAACCGCGGCCAAGAAATCATTTGGGCGTTAGGATTGTATTCTTAGGAGGGGTAATTATTCTAGTGCTGGGCGTTATCGGTATTTTTACCACGGTTATCGGTATTTTTTGATTACTGAAACCGTAATCGGTATTTGCATAATACTGAAATACCGTACATTTTTAGTCTCTAGCTAATTTTTTAATAACTTCGCCAATTTTTGGCCGATTTGGACAATCCAATATACCATTCGAAGCGTTTTTTCACCAGCTTTCCAATGTGAGCTAAATTCAAATTGATAGCATAAACTGTTCAGAAGTTATAGGGGGAAAAACCCATGACCAATTTGCAAAATATTTACTCAGTCTTTAAAGTTGACTCAATCATTCAGGTAGAGTGAACAGTTAGTCTGTACAAAACAAACATCTATCCAAACGTTTTTTTTTTTTTTTTTTGGATTCGGTTAGGATCCGGATCTGATTCAGCCAATCTTGTAAATTATCAGGATTTGGTAAAAGTAGATTCAGTCGATTCCTAGATTTTATGCTTTGTTTTAAGAGGTGTTTATTCCGAGCAACGATTAAACTGTAACCCGATCTCAGAGAACGATTCCAATCAAAGTGGCGGAGTAGCAGCAGAGGCGCACTGATGTTGAAATCGGACATTGGAAAACAGCATGGTACGCCCTGTATCATTTAGTAGCAGTTTGGCGCGAGGGTATGCTTCAACTACCCAGGTAGGTGGATATCGATACCGGAATACTGTGTATTTTTTTTTCAGAATACCGATACAGTACCGTACCGAAAATTTCCGATACCGCCCAGCACTAAATTATTCACAAGAGGAAACAAATCGACTCTCATTATAATTGGTTTAAACAGGTTTATTAGTTATTTAGTTTACAGGAAAAACGGGAAACGGGGATAATAGTGGTATTTAAGGGGGCACCTGCTCTAAAAGTATTTCAAAATTATGTTTTTTTTTATTTTCAATGGAGTAACATGCACCCTTCACGGTACAGAAGTTTTTTTTTTTATTATTATTAACTGAGACCTTTTATGGCTAAAATATTTTTTTTTTGGCTCAGGTAGCATTGCGTAATGTTATAAGTTTCACGTTCAAACTTGATTTTCTCGGATCGCTAATATTGCAGGCAGTCAATCACTAAAAACATCATAATTTTACTTAGAATTGAGGTAAAGGCTTAAATTTTTTTACACAAGTCCAGAGGTGTAACTGTAAAGTGAACTAAAATCGTGCTTCTATGCAATTTCGGTGTGTCTTTTAAAAAATCCCAAAATGTGGACTATGTAAGTTTACGCTATATGCAAATTGTAATTCCATTATAAAATATAAAAAATTGAGTAGCAAAATTATACTAGTCTACACGATAGTGCCATGTACACAGATGATTTATAGCCCAATCTCAACCATAATAAAATTTACCACGCAACTTCCACAAAACTTGACTAATTAAAATTTAAAATATGCTCTAAACCCATATTTCAACACACTTTAAGATTAAAAAAAAAATATGACTAGGGTAATTACACTGGAAGAAAAAATTTCCAAAGTTACGCCTCATTTTAAGGTAGGTAACATCCCACCATCCTAACCACCACCCCAAAACACACAACAGTTTGCGTGTTGACCTATCACCTTCATCAGAACTACCAAAATAAACTTTAATCTAAAAATCGTATCTTATCATAGGCTTCAGTACCAAAGAAGTCACTTTCAAACAAACTCAACGCGAGCACCACTGATCTGTACCACACTTTCGTAACTGGATTGCCCACTGCTTATGTAGGAGGGAGGCCAGCTCAGCCTGAACAAGCCGATTACAGTCATCTTAGGCTCCATCGGATGTTAATTGGAGCACTGCGTTTTGTTCGAATCTGTTAATTGCCAATGACTCGAGCACGTAGATGACCACCGCGCAGGATAAAGGGCTTCAACAGCACAAGAGCATGTTCCCTAGAGACGACATGCTGTTCACGCTTGTGGTGGATGGCGATCCCATTTTTCCATTCACCGTTGCGTACCGTGTCCACATGCACCTTGCGGCAAACAAAAAGGCACTGGTGTGTTTCTCCTACGTAGATGACTTTGCATTGCCTACAGGGCACACAGTAAACAACGCCTCTCTGCGCCAACAAAGACAGATCGCGAAATGGGGGAGTGAAAACATAGTTCTCCCAGGAGGTAGATGGGGAGCAGGTAGTGTGGGTGGGGGTCGGGGAGCCGTGCGGCTTACTGCACAGGTGCCACACTTGTGCACAGGTTCACCAACACTTGGGGAAGGCGCGAAGACCATAGGAGGGAGAGGTCATTCATCAGCAACCCTGTAGCAGAATCAGCGCGACGCTACGTCGCAGTACCGCTGGCAGTGTTGCAGTACGATTTATCCTGCACTTTTTTTTTTAACTTGGTCTTTTTGAGATAATTTCGTCCAAAATTGACCGATTTTGACGTTCAAATACACCATTTTAACCGTTTTTTCGAGAGCTTTTGAATGGTGCTATTGTCATGCCGATAGGTATGGTCGTTCTCAAGTTGTTTAGCAAAAACAACCTACAAAGGTCTACAAAAAAGTTCTCGCAAGAAACTTGTTCATGAACCAAAATTCTGCACAATGCAAAATTCCACCTTCACACCATACCTGCAACCTGCAGACACCTCCCTCTTCCCACAGACCATTTTTAGCTTGTAAAAAGCTTGTCGCAGACCGGCAGAAAATATTCTGCTTCTGGGATCAGCAAGTACCTTTGTTTTTGGCCAAGTAGCTTCTTAAGGTTGGGAGGATAACTCTGGAAACATCTAACCCCCGTTTACCCAGCAACCAACACACAATCACTCCTGTAGGGGGAGGTAAGTAACCATTGAAGCATACGGCAGCTCGTGTAAATTATTTTTCCTAAGGTTAGCTCTCCTAGTCTTAGCTATCTTTCAAGCTTTCCTGGTTTTGGCAATGAGGACCCCCACTTCAGAAACCTGGTTTTTCTCTTTCGAGGGTGCACGCAAGCAATGGTTCGATCAGAAGAGTGGGCAATGATCGTACACATCTTATTGGCCACTAAGGTTGTTTTTGGAACCGGGGGTGGCAGGATCTGCAAGGGTTCGTCTGTCCCGCAGGCCTTGAAATAAGGATTTCATGCTCGTGGTAAAAATTTTCTACCCCATGGGAGTGGTGTTATCTTCAACCAGAACGTATTTTCTGTGAATTTAATCCGCAGTGAACAGTCCTTAAACCGTCAGATAAATTTTTTGGGGGGGAGGGGGTAGAGAAATGCAACTACAAATAATGTAAAACCGTAATAAAAAATAAAATGTACAGCTCGTTTAATTTTAATTTGAGAACTAATTATTTTGATTTAGCATTAAAAGCAAGACCTACGATTACAAACATTAACCATTTTTCAACTGCTCGATCAGGGTTAAAATCGTAAAGTAAAGGCCTTGTATGCTAATTCTCATTAATGCGCACAGAGCAGCTCTCAAGTCACTTTGAAAACACGCTCAAATTAAAAAAAAAAATCCTACCGATTTGCGAATTTTTGATAGGTTGTAATGACTGAAGATGGAAAAAAACTTCTTCATCAGGCCACCACAAGAAGCTTATTTACAAAATTTACATTGTCCAACGTGCATCAATCGTCCAGTTACTGTTCATGCGCTTCACGACCCTAAACATTCTACATCTACGGCTTACGTGGAACACGGTTTTTGCCGGCTTTTTTTTTTTAAGTCCCTTACAGTTTACATTCAAGCAACGGAAGAAAAAAAAATGCCACGAGTTTTGAACCGGTGAAAAATCACGGTGAGTCGAGCTATGTATTTTTGCGTGCTACTCAATTACGACCTCCACGCAAACAGTGTCATGAGCAAATCCGATCCACATGGCAATTGCCACGGGTGCTACAAGCTATTTCGAGCCCTGCTACCCTGTGTTCGTAGTGCGCACATTTTCTATAGGGCCATTGGTGATCTGATCTTGTCACAAGCTGGACATCAACGAAAGGGGGATCATTCACATCGTCTACATCTTCAACTTTGGTAAACTGGATAGAAGGGTGCCAGTAGTTGATATACAGTGCAGGATGTGCCAGCCGCCACAGTCCACTATCAGATCTAGACACACGCTAGTGTGTCGCGCCAAGTTAGGCAACAAACATCACATCAATTCAATTGTTGAGGTTGTAAACCATTGTAGCGCGACGCCATTGCGTCAGTGTCTTATATCTTGAAGCATAGTTGGGCACATTTCAGGTACTTGGGGAAAATTAATAATGCGGTACAAAAGCTTAAATTGTGTTGAAATCGAGAGCAATGACCCACCTGACAAAAATTAACTCGTGTTTGAATGCCAGCTATCCTGCTTTCAATGCAAAATCTGCCCCTCAATAACGTTGAAAATGTGTTACTACCTAGCTAGCTAGTCCGCTCATCCCCAAGTTAATTTCCATAGGGTGATTATTCATCGATACCGAGAAGGCTTCCAGCTATGAAATTGGGCGAATGGTTGCAGTACGATACAAACTGCGTACCTTTTATGGTAAGGAGCCTAGGGGTGTAACGAGGATGGCGTGGGATAGCGCGTAAGTACGAAAATATTGTTATAACCATTGTTAGTATTGTCGGCATCGTCTCATTGGACGGCCAAAGTTCCGACAATGAGAACGTGTATACTGACGTACGTGCCTAATGCACACACTAGGTGAATTTCACGCTAAGGTCACCCTTGGAGACCATTTTCATTTTTCAACCTATCTTAACATGGTTTGGTGGTTATTTACAGCAAAGTCTGCAGGTTACAAAAATATTTGAGTTCAACAGTTTATGCAACAATAAGGCCCCTAATTTGCATATTAAAGAAGCCGTTTCCAAAAAAAGGCGACACCTAGGAATTTTGAGTAAAGGTTTAACTAATAATGGGATGCAGTCTAATGAACTTAAATAAGCCTAAATCACATTTTTGATAAGATTTAAGTTAAGAGTGCTAAAAATAAAATAATGGAATGAGTTCCAATTCTGGCCTCACAGTTTTATGTAACCGGTACACTGATATACGTGTCACGTCTGTCACGAAAAACATGGAAAAGTTTACCTAGCAGCTCGAAAATTTGGTTAAAAATTATGCATCTTTATTTTCTCTTTCTACCTACTAGTAGTTGTCATTAAATGTTAGAAGTTTGAAATTTCACCCATAACTCTTTTAACTAGTAATGAATTTACATGCGTCACGTCTGTCACGATTTGTCTCACGTCACGTCTGTCACACTTCTAGGGATGTGCTACAAGCTGCTTATAGTTGGCCAATGGAAAATTTTTATTTATCCTATAACTCAGTAACTTTGATGAGGTTAAAAGCTAGGTTTCTTAAAGTAATTCGAACAGATTTAAATGACATAGCCATTACTAAACTATAAAACCTGTAGCGTTCCCGTTGATCGGGATTCTACTGCGTGATAGTGTAGCCTGGAAAGAGCTGGCGTTTAAAATTAGCAGCACATTCATGAAAGTAGCAAATCTAGAGATGCAAGAGTACTTTAACTTAGTTTGCAGAGACAGCTAGAAAATCACTACCCATTACGCAATGTTGAGAAAGCTCTTCCAGACAGCAGATTGGTGGGAACAGTAACTAATTCATAGCAGGCCTATGTGTAACCCGAAAAGTACAGACATTTGGGAGCAAAGGGGGTATTAAATTTAATTTTAAACAGAGCAACATCGGGACATAGACTCTCTTTTTAATACTACAGAGTTGGCAGAAAGAGGCATACCTTGAACTACAGTAGTTCAGTGGTCACTACAATGTCGACTAAAATGTCGACTAAAATGGTCTTTTAAAAGCGGTCTTGTCACAAAACTACAAGAATGCTACGGTTAACCAGTTTGTATTCACATTTAAAAATCCAACATGATGAAACATCTTGGTAAAAGCGTGCACATGTTTAGAGTCTCAACTCACTAGGCCTACTCAAAAAATATTTTCAACAAAGCAAGACAACGCCAATAGAGCGAGCAAAGCAAACAAACTGGCCAGTACCTCATGTGGATGTGGTAGGCCTATCGGCATAAATAATAGGGCTATAAGAGTCAAATGCGAATAGAATGTAGAGTAGGCCTAGTGTGTAGTCATAAGACCGCCTCAGTAACATGCATTAGGCAACCTCCTACCCTATGTTAGGTTTGTGACTACTTGCCTACAGGCTATCTTAAAATACAATATAAATTATTTTATACTCTAAACTCATTCTAACATATCTGCTAAACCATTTTAGGACATATCAAGACTTCTATAACTTGATAACAATTTTTATTTGATTAAAAAGCCACTTAGTTTGTTTTGTAAGCACACACGTCGTGTGTCACGTTTTCACGTCTGTCACACATTAAAATATTTTGTAAATTAAGGTAACATAATTAAAAAAACGCTTTATTTCTGGTTAGGTGACAGGTAGAACCTTTCTTAATATCTAAAATTTTTTTATAAACACCAGCTTGCATTAGAATCAGAGAAATTGCTAACAGTTTAAGTACCTGTTACGAAATGTGTCCATTTGGCGTCACGTCTGTCACGCAAGGTTTTTAATTTTTTTAAGCATGTTAAAAATGAATTTAAAAATCGTTAGTTGGCTGAAACATTGCTTATATGCAACTGTGCTTGCAGGAGTATTTTGGTTTAATTCAATTACGTTTTACTGGCATAATAGATAAAATGAAACTGTCCGATGTCACGTCTGTCACAAATGAAATTCACCACTAGTGTATCACGATAAATCTAAACAATGTTGCACAGAAATTGTATTCACGTCCAATTCAAAAAAAATTGACCAAGTGTAAAAACAAAGCAAAATAAACAAAGCCAAAAACTGGTAAGGAGGCCGCCAAGTTGAGTGGTTCGGCCCTTCAAAGGAGTGATATCAACACACCCAAAACTAACTAATACAACAAAATTAAAACCAAACCAAAAGCCAATAAAGAGGTGACTAAGTTGAGAATGGATTGGCCTATAGGCAAAAGGTAGTAGCAATTTGTTGAAAACCAATTTCTTGTTGACGTGGCACTTTATTACTCATCTGGACGGTAGTGGAGTTGAGTCAATACACAATTTAAAAAAAAGGGGTGATATCATATCAAAAACCAAAACTGGTAAAAACGGCCGCCAAGTTCCGAATGGTTCGGCCCTTCAAATGAGTGATGTCAACACACCAAAACATTCGCCAACTAATAATACTTCGCACCGAATAATACTTTGGACGTTAAATGAAAATTTGAACACTGCTACCGGAAGTAGCAATGTTCTAGTTTTCATTTAACTTTCGAATTATTAAGCGGTGCGATTAACTTGGCGAATGTTTTGGTGTGTTGATATCACTCATTTGAAGGACCAAACCATTCGGAACTTGGCGGCCCTTTTTACCAGTTTTGGTTTTTGATACGATTTAAATGACGCTTGAGACGACTTGACGAGGCAGAAAAGTGGTGCAACACGTTGCCTGTAGAAGGTAGCCGGATGTCTTTCTAACATCTGCAGTGGAGGACTATGGAAAATTTGAAGGATATTGAGGTGGAGAAATAGCTTTGAACTTGAAATTGTGCATTTTTTTGAGTTTGTGAAGGCTGAAGACTATAAATAAGTAGTACATGAATTTCAAGCCAAAAATTTGCCAAGTCAATTTAATTGGATAGCGTCACTTTTGGCGTTCGCGTAAGGTCTGTTGTGTAAGCCCAAGCTGGTTTCTTATCTCCCTCCCTTCAAAAAATAAAAATAAAAAGCTAGGCCTAGACAAGGAAGTAAAAATTAACTGGAAGCATTATCTAAGCAAACAGAACCTTGCATTATCTCCTCACACCATGGCAGAAACTAGGAGAATACGGCTTTCTTTCTGCAGGATTAGTAATAATGACTTGGCAGCAAGATGGATATTTTCTACAGACACTGCTTTCCTTCTGCAAGTGTACGCCGCTGTGTCTCCCCGTTTCTGCCGTGGGGTCCACAGATAACCTCATGATAAACAAGTGAAACGATTTTTTTAATTCACTGAAGAGTACGAAATTGAGTTTAGTTAAAAACGAAGGCAATTGAATTCTCTTTAATAATATTTTAGAGTATTTTATTGCCTTCATTGAAGAGAATTTAATTTTTTTTTTGGCATTAAGCCAGAGGGTAAAATGCCAGTAGGCCCTAGCATAGCTGAGAAATTTATAAACAAAAATGGGGTTGGAACGTCGATTCATGCCTAACCTAGAACACAAAAATGTATTATTTTTTTAAATATTTTTGTGTTCTAGGTACCAAGGGCTTGTGGTACCATGTGTTCTAGTTCGGGTGCTGAAACCTGACTGACCACTTCTAGGTTCCCCGGGGACCTTTCATGACTGCTGCTGTCCCCGGAAGCAGAATATTTTCTGCTGGTCTGCGACAAGCTTTCTACAAACAAAAAACGCTCTGCGGATGGAGGGAAGGTGTCTATGGTTTGCAAGGTAGGGGTTAAGGTGGAATTTTGCATCGTAGGCTACAAAATTTTCAATTAGTCCTATTTGGGTTTCATGAACAAGTTTCTTCCAAGAACTTTTTCTCAAGACTCTTCGTCGGATGTTTTTGATAAACAACTTGAGAACGACCCAACCTATCGTCTTGAGGATAGCACCATTCAAAAGCTCTCGAAAAAACGGTCCAAATGGTGATTTGAACATTAAAATTGGTCAATTTTTGGCGAAATTATCGTAAAGAAAATCACGAAAGAAAAACGCCAGATAAATTGTACTGCAACTTGGCCAGCCGTACTACGTCGTAGCGTCGCCCGTC